>CM053986.1:15991078-16247199 GCA_028641955.1 Protonibea diacanthus | reverse complement strand
CAATTTTCACTCTGCTGGCATATTTTGACCTCTGCTACTTATGTCTGAAGTTATTTGTCAATAGTGTTAACAGAAACGAAAAAAGGAGGGGAGTCAGTTTTTTTTGGGTCACAATTTACTTCTGTCACAATCTGACTCCCCTCTTATATTAAAAAACTAACACGCAACAGCAACAATTTTCACTCTGCTGGCATATTTTGACCTCTGTTACTTATGTCTGAAGTTATTTGTCACTAGTGTTAACAGATAGGAAAAACGGAGGGGAGTCAGTTTTTTTCGGGTCACACTTTACTTCTGTCACAAACTGACTCCCCTCTTATGTTAAAAATGCAAGATGTAACACCAACAATTTTCACTCTGCTGGCATGTTTTGACCTCTGCTACTTATCTGTAAAGTTATTTGTCAATAGTGTTAACAGAAAGGAAAAAAGGAGGGGAGTCAGTTTTTTTCGGGTCACGCTTTACTTGTGTCACAAACTGACTCTCCTCTTATATAAAAAAGCATGATGTAACATCAACAATTTTCACTCTGCTGGCATATTTTGACCTCTGCTACTTATGTCTGAAGTTATTTGTCACTAGTGTTAACAGATACGAAAAACGGAGGGGAGTCAGTTTTTTTCAGGTCACAATTCACTTCTGTCACAAACTGACTCCCCTCTTATATTAAAAATGCAAGATGTAACAACAACAATTTTCACTCTGCTGGCATATTTTGACCTCTGCTACTTATGTCTGAAGTTATTTGTCACTAGTGTTAACAGAGAGGAAAAAAGGAGGGGAGTCAGTTTTTTTCGGGTCACACTTCTGTCACAAACTGACTCGCCTCTTATATTAAAAATGCAAGATGTAACATCAACAATTTTCACTCTGCTGGCATATTTTGTTATAAGTTATTGAGTGTGCCTGAAAGCGCACACTATATGTTATCCACCGCGCTTATTCTTATTATTATTGAGTGTCCCTGAAAGCGCACACTATATGTTATCCACCGCGCTTATTATTATTATTATTATTATTATTCCGCCCTTTTTTTGGCTCACTAAAAATCCCAGAGTTTTTGTTGCACATACACAAAACGACCGGCTCGGCCGGGGCTCGTAGGCAATGTTATTTTCAAAGAGTTTCGGCAAACAGTTTTGCCAGAAATCGCCAAAAACCACGCCAAAAAATGAATGGGTGTGTATTGCAAGAATTTTCGAGAGCTAGAGTGAGTGATGTCATCGCTAGAGTGCAGAGAGAGAGAAAACTTTGTCGAAAAATAAATTTGTAAACTGCGACTACATCCGCAAATGTCAAGCTACAGAAATCAATTATAGCTAGAAACAGAGGAAAATTTGTCGTCTCACTCATATTTACTGTCATAAAGCTGTCAGATGGATAGTTTTGGCGGGAGACGCAAAGATGCGGCAGCAACACCCATCTCCTGCCCAATGTACTCCCATGTTAATTTGACAGGAGAAATTTCCAGAAGAGTAGGTACTCCCTGCTCTTTACCTGATGACACCGGCCAAAGTTTACACAATTTTCGCCTGAAAATCGGCAAGGAACTGGGCGACATGTCAAGGAAGCCAACGGTCATTACGGTTTTTGGTTTGCGGCACACCTTATAGACTGTTTTTGGCCACCTTCGAGGGGCTTCATTCAGAGACTTTCTGTGACTTTCAGTGACACACAGAGTGCTTATGCACACGTGCGACTAATTACTCTGACCTGCAGCTGACCCTGGTTGCTTGGCAACCTCAAGCCTGCCTTTGACTAACTTTGTTGAAGTCTCTGTATGATATCAATGACTAATCAAGACTACATTTTTAATGTCAGCCATTTTATCCTCTCTCGCAAACACAAACACAGACACAGAGACGCAGACAGACCCACACACCACACACAGACAGAAAAGGCAAACACACATGCGCGCGCACACACACACCCACGCAAATTTTTCTAGTTTATATATTTGCTGCATTCAGTTTGTGAATGGCAAATGATGACATCAGACCTCTCTGAATTGGACCTTTTTTTGGCAAAGAACAGACACTCATTGTGTTTTAGTCTAAAAAAAAAAAAAAAAGTTCTACATTTTTTTTTTATCAGTCACTTAAATAAAGCTGCCAGGAGTTTATAAATGTAGTAACGTGTTGGCCAAGTTGGCAACAATGGTTAGCAGCTGAGCTAGCATTTGGCTCACAAGAGCTGATTGAGTTTGGGACAAGTGATACTATTCCTACAAGCAAATGTGTAGTTAAAATGCTTTTTATTTTCATTTTTATCTTTAAAAATGTCAATTACTGGCTATTGCCAGGTTTCCTGATTCTATGAATCATAGGTGGTGTAGTGTGTAACATTTACTTATACATATTTACAGAATATCCATCCATCTTCATTTTTTGTAACTGCTTATTCTCATCTGGGTTGCAGGGGGCTGGAACTTACCCCAGCTTATTTACAGAATATGACATGGTTACATAGCATAACTAGGTTTGTTTATTTGTTAATTTACAGCGGCTCTGGATAGGGCTGTTTGCATGTTATGCAGCCACCAAATTTCTTCTTCATGCTAGGAAGGAGAGGATGAAACAAGAGGGTTGCAATCCACAATTACACTACTAGATGCCAATAAATCCTACACAATGGTCCTTTAACTTTAGAGCTTCATGGTATCTGGCAGTGTATATCTCAATGTCGCCTCACAGCAAGAAGGTTCTCGGTTCAAACCTCAGCTGGGGCCTTTCTGTGTGGAGTTTGCATGTTCTCCCTGTGTCTGCGTGGGATCTCTCCAAATACTGCAGCTTCCTCCTACAGTCCATAGGCATGCACAGGTTAATTGGTGACTCTAAATTGTCTATAGGTGTGACTGTGAGTGTGAATGGTTGTTGGTCTGCGATAAGATGGCGGCTTATCCAGGGTGTACCCCGCTTCTCAGCCAGCTGGGATAGGCTCCATGAGGGTAAGCGGTTACAGATAATGGATGGAATTAGTTAGTGTTAAACTAATAAGTCAGACATGCAGTAAACAGTAAACACCTATGCATAAAGAAATCCTTTCCCTCAATGAAGCTTTTTCACTGCTGCTAATCCTCTAATCTTTCAGTGTCATGACTCACCAGATTTATCTGACTGTCAGTAAAATCATAACACATCTCTGACACTTCCATCTCCTTGGTGGCCTGTGGAATATTGTAACAGGATCTTTGACCATCCATCCATCCAATCAGGCAGGCATCTCAAACATGATGTCAGCTTGAATAATGAAGTGAAATGAAATAGCAATTCAGTCTGATCATCAGGCCAAAATGTATCAGGCATATCAGCCGTATCCTGATCACACCTCCTGCCATTGGTGCACAAGATTCATCACATCACATTCATCTGATTAAATCAGTGCGGATATCATTTTTGGCGAGTGGGTTTTGAAGGAAAAAAAATCACAATCATGTATCTCTATAAGATATGGATCTGAATGATATAAGAATCCAAAAAGATATTTGTACTGTACAGTACAGTATGTACTGTAGCGTGTGTCACAATTTCATTGAGTCATGTAATTTCTAAGTTCTGCACTTTCTTTATCTTTTATTTGAATTCTCTACCAGCTCAACTTCTTTCCACCAACTTTTATCCACACACACACACACATACATATGCAGGTGCATTTCCATATGAGTCACTTGTGTGCAGGTAAGTTTGTGCAGGTGCGTGCCGGAACGACATGTTCTCTCCTGGGAGGGAGCAAATGAGGCAGTGTGATTATAGCCTTACCAATGCAATCTCACCCTTTAGACTGCCACCACTCAACCCCACCTATCCCCACTCCTCCTTTCATTCCAGCCCATTCATGCTAAATCCAATTTGTTTTGGTTTCAAATAAGGCCTTGTTTTTTCTGTGTTCTCGCCCACTTCAAACAAAGTAGCTTCTGTTATTGCCCGTCCAATTTGAAATAGTTTCACCCCCCTCCTCATCTTTCTTTCCCTTCAAATGCGATCTTTCTTTCTCCTCAGGTCTAGTCTTGCAGTGATGCACAATAGGCAGTGTAGGCTGTAGATGTGCAGCACAAGATGCACTGCTGAAAGAGCTTTCACACACTGATACAGAGCTGTTCTTTTGTAGCTTGAGGACATTATTTTGCTAGGTCAACGTTTCAATCTGCTTTTGTGTTGATGCATATTCTGATACCCACGTCATTTACCTGTACGCATGTGCGTGTGGCTCTTTCATGTTTGATGAATGTTGTTTTTTGAAGGATGACACAGAATTGCTGAGCATGATTGACCCTCAAAGTTTCTACCCCATAAAAGAAATGAATTTTGTTTTATTACACCGAAACCTTATGAGAATGTCAGACAAAAATGCTTTTGCCTTTGTCCATGGCAGATAATCACTATGAATTAAAGTATGGGCAGGGAGGAAGAAAAAAGAGGTGCTTTCTTAATTGTCAAGCAAATGTATTGAATGAAATGTTTTACTACAACATTCCTCATTCCTATGGGTCCCGTTTTTAATTGAAAACCTGCCTCTGGGTTGATGCTTATGAATGCTGCTGTTATTGCATCACCAAGCGTTTGGCAATAAAGAAGGCTTTTCCACAGTCTAGTTGTTGATTGATGCGAATTATAACCATAAAAATAACAATGTGGTGGTAATGATGATGACACAAATAATTATAGAAATTCTAATGGGGTCTTGATGGTGGTTGTGATGATAGTGATGATGATGATGAAGACAGATGGTGATGTTGAACACGATTCAGGCTTGCATGTGTGCGTTTATGTCCGTTCCTGCATACCAGTTATGCCCGAAGATAGGTATATTGTAGAAAAATGAACTCAGTAGAATATAATTCCTCTGTGTGTGTCCATGTGTGTTGCAGGGGATGATGTATCTGGAGGAGCGTAGGCTGGTTCACAGGGATCTGGCAGCACGAAATGTCCTGGTCAAATCTCCTAACCACATCAAAATCACCGACTTTGGTCTTGCCCGCCTGCTGGATGTTAACGAGAAGGAATATAATGCTGATGGAGGAAAGGTAAATCCAGTCATCACTTTGTGACAAACGTCATTTACACTCCCACACATAAACGTTAATTATATTTGACATCTTTAAGTCTGATATTGTGCCGTGCAAGACTATAAAGGTCTGGCATATTTCTAAATGTTTTGAGAGGCACATTGTAGTATTTTCATTCCTGGATACATACCAAATACACTTTCCTTACAGTCAGATGAATGGATCCATACCACTAACACATATCTGCAAGGTAATTATGAAGTTACAGCTAGCAGACATGTTGCTATATCTAACTATTCCTACTTTCTAGCAGCTGTGAGTTCAGACAGAACTTGAAATTAGTTTTAGAGCGATTGCATGCAAAGTCAGTGGAAAGATGTAAGTAGAAGCCACCTTTCCAAGGCTTTACTGTATGAATCTGCTGCATGAACACGTAGAGAGAAAAAAAGGATTTGGACTGGAAGGGAATAAGGGACAGAGTTCTGAGTCTTCGTCTGTTGCTAGCTTTACAACGTCCGTAGGTAACATCTGTGGCAAATGACACAAGGTCACACTTTGCTTGAATCTGTACTTGTTGCATTGCAATGTCACAGTGCCAGCAAGGTTCCAGGAGGCATTTGTCCAGGTCAAATAACAGTCTGGCCCATAACTGTAAAACCACAACCAGCATTTCAACAGATTAAAAACTTTAGTTTTGCACCCATTACACAAAAGAAAATTACAGATTTTAAAGATTAATAGAAGATATAAATAATTGATGAACTTCGGAGTTGCTCGTTGTCTGATTTTGTTGCCTTCAGGCAGAGCCAGGCTTGCTGTTTTCCTGTGTTTCCAATCCTTTTGCTAAACTAAGCTAACCAGCTGAAGGCTGTAGACATCCCTTAAATGAACATGGGGATGGTAAACTATTTATCACAAAATGCAAAACTATCCCTTTAAAAAATAACAATATAAAAATACTGTTTATACAAAGTGTTAATATGTGTTCCATTTCATTATCCATTCATGTACTGCACTCATACGTACTGAGCTTGCCATGAGTGACCTTGTTATCTGCTTTTATTATCTGCTATTTGATGTGTTTTGTTTCCAAGGCTCATTGAGATACAATATTATTGAATTACTATTTTGGACCATACCGTTGACATGCTGTTAAAAACAACAATAGACATTAACATTAATTAGGGTTTTATATCCTGAGGGAGGAACTTAGACCACCACTAAGGACAGTTTTAGTGGAGTCAGTGAGATACTATTCTGCTCTATTGAACCGTTTTATTTACTTTTGGGGAATGGAGATCTCTAAACCCTATAAATGTAGTAAGTGAATATGTCCTTGGAGCTCTCTGTGCATGGGCTTCTGGTTTCTTCAAGTCTTTGTTCATCATTTTCCTCTTTTGTATTTTGTTTTCGTCTCAGAAAAAGCCCATTTCTTGTATTCACCCCCCTTTCTAGTGTGTCCATGAGGATTTGTGTCATCGCTGAGCATTCCGGCATTATCCCCTCCACTGAGAGAAAGACAGACATACTCTAACCTTCGACATCCCCACCCTTCAACCTCCATCACTGTAATCAATAGAATTGGCCTTCAAATTAAATCACAGTGTTAAGCCCATCTTGCCATTTGTCCACTGTGTGTGTGTGTGTGTGTGTGTGTGTGTGTGTGTGTGTGTGTGTGTGTGTGTGTGTTTGTCTGTGTGTGTCTATTCTTTCATCAGACCTTGTTTTCTTTCAGTCTGTCGTTTAGTCTTTGTATGGCAACATCTCACCAGCATACATTATGATCCAAGTTTGGTCTGAACCCACAATTTGTGTCATCAGTTTCCTTACCAATCTTATTCAAAAGAATATATGACAAAGAGGTTATTGTATTATTGTTGGTGAATGTCATTTATGTGATATTGATGTGTTATGTTTTTATCTGGCAGATGCCCATCAAATGGATGGCCCTCGAGTGTATCCATTACAGGAAGTTTACTCATCAGAGTGACGTTTGGAGTTACGGTAAGCTTAAAAAATGGACAAAAGGGTTATGGCTGGCTTTCTTAGTCCTCTCTCTTAGTACTCTAACATGTGATAGATATGGAAGACCAGGCAGAGAAGAGCAATGGTCACACTGTGGACCACTAAAACAAATATTGGGTCAGAATAGTATAATGTAGGCAGGAGTAAGGGAAAGACTTAAAACTACTGGAAGCCCAAATACTCATTTTAGGGTCTAACATATATAATAGTGAGCAACCAGTGCACAAGTATTTGAAATTGTGTCATTTAGGCTTTCTCACCAAAGTCTTTCTGATGTTACAACAATTGCCAGCTCTGGTTTGGTCAATAGAAATTATTAATTCAGGTGAGATGTGAAAATATTCTGTTAAAATTACTGTTTTTGTCAAAGGAGTCTGGTGGCTTTGAAGAGAGTGTCGATAACAGTGTCTGTTCCTGGTTGAACAGGACTGTCTGATGTCTGAATGTTCATTTTCACTCAGATGCAGACATTTAATTAGACTTCATACATGCATATTTACTATTCCAAGGCACATTTCCAGAGGCTTTAACAATTGTGGATGCAAGTTAATCTAGTGAAGGTCCTTGTTCAGTAAACTCCAGGCTGCTTGTTAGACAAGAGGGCAATTTATAGATCTAAAGCAATGTAATCACTCAAAAATGCAAACTAGGTGATCTACTCCTTTAAATCCTGTACTGCTCAAATCACACTTCAGTCAGCAAGATTTAATCTAGAGACCAATCTGTAATGAGATTTTAATTGCTATTTTGCAAATAACAATTTCCTGTTTGAGTCTAACAAGGAGTTTTAAAGTCGTTTCCAAAAATATGTGCAAGAAGTGTCATATCAAAGAGAATAATATGTGTTTGATTAAAAGTGTGAGTATTGCGTCTGCGTCCTCAGTGGACCTCTATGACTGCAGGCTATTATGCCTCCGTCTTATAGTGTGCATTTAGTCTGCTTACCACTCATTAGCTCATTAACACTAACATGATTAAAGCTGAAGTGTGCTGAAAGTTCAGATTGACTGATGACTTTCAAGACTCTGATCAGTTCTTTTGCCCTATGTTGACTTTTATTCTCTTTATTTCTTCACCCCTTGCTTTGCTGCTTTCACTTCTATTTCACTTCTTGTTCTTCCTATCTCATGCTGTATAACCCATCTTCTCAACACTTTAATCTTCTCTTCTCTGTACTCTCTTTTTTTTCCCCTTCTCATCTTGATTCTACTTATGTTTCCTCTACTTATTATTTCTTTTTTTCTCTCTCTCTCTTCCTCCTTCCTTTCTTCTTCTTTATAGGGGTAACCATTTGGGAAGTAATGACCTTCGGAGGGAAGCCATATGATGGGATCTCCACCAGAGACATCCCAGACCTGCTAGAGAAAGGAGAGCGTCTTCCTCAGCCTCCCATCTGTACCATCGATGTCTACATGGTCATGGTGAAATGTATGTAGAGCCTCCCCTAACCCTTAAAAGATAATACTATCCAATGCGGGCAGCACCGTGAACCACAGCCTCAGAAACTACTAGTGTTAATTCAATATCTTTCTTATAGTCTCAACAAATATTTGAGCTACAAAAAGATATTTACTGCAGAGGTTCTGTAATGGATTGAAATATATTGTACATGTACTGTATTTCAAGCAGTGGATGGTAGAAAAGCCAGTGAATATTAAGGGTGAGGAAAGGGCAAACTGGATTTTAGTTGAAGCTGGCAAAAATAATTACGCTTTTATTAAGTGATTTTCAAAATGCCACAACAGCTGTTTTGTACAGAAAGGTCTAGGCGGTGTCAAAGATGAAGTTTTAAATCTGAAATATTACTATTTTAAAATTCAACCCAGCTGTTATTTTTCAGTTGATAGTGTTACAGTATGAATGCCACAGAAACATCTCTCTCTGGTGGTGATAATAGTAAGAAATTCTTCAAAAGATGACAAAGTTTAGGAGTTTTTTTTCTTGCTTGCTTTGACCCACAACACCAACACGTTGGCCTTATTGGTCGGTCACTGCTGTCATGCCATCAGGCACTGGTGTCACAGGTGGCGGTGTAACCTCTGGCCACTGCTGCCATGACAATGACTTGGTGCCAATTCCACCCCGGTCTTGTCCTCTAGTCTCCAAGCTGCAGCCTCTGGGCTTCACTGTCACCTTGGCTCTTACCCTGAACGTGCGCCAACCTGGCAAACAGACACACAAACACACACATACACACACACACAGCAGGAAGAGGTCAATGTCTCCTGTCTGTAATCTGCCTTTTTTTTTTTGCACCACACACTCACATGGTGGACTCCCACCAAACCTCACACCCAGATACACAGGCACATCATTCACTGCATGCCTGTGGTGGAAGTGCACTTTACTAGTCTGTAATTTTTTTTGGCATGAAAGCAGGTACCAAGATAAAAAGAGAAAATGACTTTTACATATAAAATCTCTTGTATCTGTACGTGTGCTCTTGTGTGAAAAGCCACGTCTCTCTGCCTTCCCATCTCTGTCTCTTATTTCCCCGGATACCTAGATGGGCTCTACTCAGGGCCAGATCACATGATTGTTTTGGCATCACATCCTTGTGTTCACTGAGAAATTGGCGGACAGGAGCACATTACTCCATATGGCCATTCTAATGATGAAACAGTATTTATCTTTAGATTGGAAAAAGTGATTACAATAAAGCAAGCTTCATTAAAATATCTGTAATTGTTCATTATAGGACAAATAAGAATGTTTAGCCTAATGGAAAATGGTTCAAATGTTTTGAAACCCGTCAAAATGGGAAATTTTATTACAGGATGTGGGTATTGATGACAAAATACACTGACAGGTTATCGTAGGTCAATTACTCATCTCGGTCAGGCGTAATGAGCATGGTTTGGTTGTGTGTGATTCAGTCTACAGTGTTCACAGTGTCTGAAATACTTCTTTTACTAATTGCTCTGTTTTATACCAACTCTACACACTTTTATACCAACTCCTCACTCATCATAACCAGCTGGTAGCTGCTGAGAAAAAACAAGCATAACTAATGTCTTTCAGGCCATATTTTGGCTCAAAAACTGACATCCATAGAAAAGCTTGGTCTCATCTTGAATCGGAGCATCTGCATATTAATTCTACACCCAATATGTTATGATTAATAGCTCATATGATTGAAGGATACCTCATTGGCTGCTTCTGTATGCTGCTGTATGTGTTTTATTGAGTACAATCCTCTAGTTCTTTACTTGGGATATTAGCAACATGTATCCATCGCTTATCACCACTTATCCTCTTCCTCTTCATGGGTGGGCTGGAGCCTATCCCAGCTGACTTAGGGCGAGAGGCCGGGTACAGTTCATCACAGGGCACACAGAAACAGACGACCATTCACACTCACATTCACACCCGCGGGTCATTTAGAGTCTCCAATTAACCTATTAGGTGTATGTCTTTGGACTGTGAGGAAACCAGAGTACCCAGGGAAAACCCACGCAGAGGACATGGGGAAAACGTACAAACTCCACACAGAAAAAAAAAAAAAAAAAAAAATTATTATATATATATATATATATATAAACACATGAATATGGCATGACAAATGGGTGTTATTTAGAGCTCAAAAGATTTATATCAAAGTCAGATTATTATGAATGTTTTTATTAAAATAGGACAGAATAGAACATGGCATACATAAAACGCGGTCTGTGTAGGCAGAACCTTTGCACCTTTCCTCCCACTTAGTTCAGTTCACAGAGCATCAGTAAATAAAGAGATCTTGATTGTCTAGGCTTATGATGCTTACTGCCGAGAATAGCATACTGTGTGAAAACATGCACATTAACAGGGTCAAATATAAAGTCAAGAGCTATTGGCAAAAAGATCAAGTATCACAGGTTTTAATAGCTACATCTGTGTATGTATTTGGAAGCATCATACTGATAAGACGATAACGCAAACACATTTTTCAGGTTGGATGATTGACGCAGATAGTCGGCCCAAGTTCAAGGAGCTGGCTGCAGAGTTCACTCGGATGGCTCGTGATCCCCAAAGATACCTGGTCATTCAGGTAGGTAAATCTTGAAGATACTGGTAAAGTCTAGATTATATTTAGTCTTTGAGATGATCTGATGACATTTCTTTTTTTCCATTTGTCTAAAAACCAGAATAGGTAAGCTGCCTACAAAGTGAAAACTGGCCAGTCTTGTTTGTGCTTGTTTTTAAGTCATTTTGTTATATTTTCCCAACACACAGTGCGAGTAATTAGTAGATGCCATTAATATCCATTACACATTACATAATACTTTCCTTCCTTCTTTTCCTTTGTGACAAAATGTATTGCATGCATTACTTGGTAGTACACCTTAAAATGATTGTATGGCTTAAATTAGTCAACATTAGCAGAAATAAAAAAAAAAATCTTTATTTTAAGCTTTTTTATTAAACATTTAAACAACATTTACTTCTCTTTTCAAGTCATATTTACCACTTTGCTTGTTCACGTGTGAACTGATATTTCTGACACTCTGCCTTAAATGCAAACCTGTGAAACTGATTACTTACAATGTTTCTTCATCATAAATTACTAATGCAAATTACTGAACAGGGTGATGACCGCATGAAGCTGCCCAGCCCCAACGACAGCAAGTTTTTCCAGAGCCTCCTGGATGAGGAGGAGCTGGAGGACTTGATGGATGCTGAAGAGTACCTGGTGCCCCACTCCTTCAACATCCCACCACTTGCATACACTCCCCACTCACGCATGGACTCCAACAAGGTATATATATATATATATATTTTCTCTTTTATTTCTCCAAATAAGGGATAGGTTCACAGTTTTCAAGTCTGTCTTACAATAGGTGGCAGGTGTCCATATGTACAGTAAAACAGGTTTTGTTTGCAGGAATCATTTGACCTTAAGACCCTTTCCTCATCTTCCTCCAGTGGGGGGACAAAATCCATAGTCTTGTTCTGAGTTTGAAATTTCGTCTTTGTATTTCCCCGTTTAGCTGCAGTGGAAGGAGAAAAACATAAAGAGGGACTTTTGCACTAAAAAGACTCATTTTTAACTCTAACTGTAAAAGATTGTCTTGTAACTCATGTGAGTAAGCCTCATATGTCCTTCAGAAAAACTTTTGAGCAATTTTTTGCACGGGATAAGGAGTGGGGATTTTGTCGCCCTTTACATACATTATAAATGCATTAAAAAGGGATCTTTTCAAAGCAAAGTATAACCAGGAGGAAGAAAGCAAGAAAAACCTTGCTTCACAATGTATGTAATGATGTTCGATGACAGGAGGGAGCCACTTGTTTTCACTGAGACATCTATTGAATTTGGATTTCTTTCTGTTAGTTGCTGTTATTCAACCAGATAGCAGTGGCGATTTGTTTTTCTTCAAGAATTATTGCTCTGACTTTATCTATCAGAGAATTCAGATAGAAAATGCAGAGGTGTCCATAAAGCTAGCAGTAATTCTGTCTTGTGGCTTGTCTGTATACCAGCCATTTAACTGTTAGTAAGTGTTATTTCACATCAGTTCAAGTTCTGAGGTCATCCTTGATTTGTTGAGATCCAGATGTCTCCACACAAAAATGGGCACCTTAGCTGCAGTTCTTAACTGTAAGAGTGTCTTAAAGGACAGCAAGTCTCCTTCACTGAAACTGGCTTAAATGCAGTACTTTCTTTTCTTTCTTTATAAAGTCTCTCATTTGAGCAATAGCTTAATATTCAAGATTTTTCAAATCACAGATAGCATTAAATCTATTTTTCAAGCAGTCAGAAAGTCATTGCAAGTGGATTGTTTGTTTCTGCATTTTATTTTTAAAGTTATGAAAAGGTAATATTTTTTTCTGTTCAAGTAGTTCTTTGGCTTAGTTTTCAACACAAGTGAAACTTTTTTTAATGATTTGTCTTTCTGAACCTCGGAAGATCCTGTCAGAATATTCCCCAAATAAAAGCATTCATTGCATAAAGTGTGATTGTAGGAAATAAAAACATAAACATAGTAACGTACTACTGTAAGTAATTATTTAACCCCTTTTAACAAACTAAGCAAACTTAGTTATTCAGAGCTGTGAATTAGTGTGCAGAAACTTGAGTCAACATGACCATTACTCTTTATATTGTGAAGGTATTCCTTCTAAGATGTAGAATAAATAAAATGGGGAATGAAAATATAGTATAGTAAATATAGTGGTTTACAAGAGTAAATTATGCCTTATTCATGCAGTTCATTTAGTTATACTATGCATTTTTGAGGGCCTCATCTATAGCAGATTTGCAATAAAGCAGTATTAGCAATTGTATTCCCATTTAAATCATGAGGCCTTATTAAATTGTGAAAACACTGGCTAGTCATGCTTAGTTGTTTACACAAACACCAACCACGCAAGTCCCAAAATTTCCATGCCACGTTTTAGGAGAGAACACTGTCAGCCCAACTGTCAAACGTGTGCATTTTAAGTCAGTCAGTCAGGAAGGGACAGAAAAAAATAAAGATTCTGACAAAAATGTTTTTCTGACCTTATCTCTCATTCTAAGTATTATCAAATTATGAGGTGAGTCAATACACAGACAGACTGCTGTCCTCCTACTCCTACTGTATGTGGCACAAAGATTGTTTAGAAGTATGAATACCTAA
This sequence comes from Protonibea diacanthus, assembly GCA_028641955.1. Taxonomy (NCBI): domain Eukaryota; kingdom Metazoa; phylum Chordata; class Actinopteri; family Sciaenidae; genus Protonibea; species Protonibea diacanthus. The sequence goes on along the minus strand of CM053986.1, from coordinate 16,233,567 downwards.
ACTAATTGAAGTCCGTGAACTATTTCTAATCAACGTGGCACTTGATATGTTTTTTTTTTTGCTTTCATTGTAAAGTAAATTCAAATTGAGTTGCTTATCTTTTAATTTTACATGGACTCCCTCATATTACCATTTTGTTTGAGTGTAGCAGCAGGATGATTGAACCGTGACGGAAAAGTAGACAATTTAAAGTCTAAGTAGTCATTCAGATCATTTCGATGGTCTCTCAAGTGATGTGGCAATGAGATTTCCCAGCATGTGCTGCAGGACTCTCCTGTTCAAGCACAAAAGATTGAGATCTTTAAAACAGAACTCACACAGCGTCCATAGTTTCCCCCCTCATCTCCCTGTTGCTCTCTCGTTTTCTCTCTGTTTCCTTTGGTCTTTGTCCATTGTGAAACTATGGTAGTTGCCTTCAAATTTGGGGTTTGCAGCCAGAATCTCTCAGTTCTTCCACTGTTCAAATGTTCATCATCTTATCTTTGGACTTAAATCTATCACAAAACCAGTCACACAGCCAGGCAACTCAGCCATTTTGTATTCCAACATCCCCCTGTGTTTGTGTCAGGATAAAAATGCCCGCTGAATGCCAATGAGAGACATGACTTCTTTTCCAACTCTGTTTGGTGCATTTCAGGCACTGACAGATTATTTATTTGCATAATGTTTGTTATCCTTCACTGTTTTGAGGCTTTCTTATTGGGTTGGGTGCTGAATTAATTATATTAATTTCATACAGTCACATTCATCCACATAAATCATGTAAATGATTTTAATGAACTCAATTATTGTAGCCAACAAAATGCAAAAAATTAGACAAATATAATCTTCACACTTGCATAGTTGTACATTCAAACACACACACACACACACACACACACACACACACACACACACACACACACACAAACTCTGTTGTCACAACAGGTTTAAGTTTAAGTTTAAGGTTTAAGTAACCAAAACATTCAGCGTGGCCACACAGTCCATCTGGTTCTTACAGAGACATTTGAATGGGAAGCTTTCTTTGACTCAAATCAAGTGTAATGTTTTACTTTCCCGGAGTTCAGCCTGTTTCCACAGTGGATTAATTAAGTCTTTGATGGGCTTCATGGGCAAGATTTTGAAAGAATAATGTGACAGTTCACTTAGATGACTTCACACATTTTTTTAAGGCAGTTTTACTTAGAATACTGAGACAAAATAGGAGGGAGGTTGGAGGACGTGTAAATGAGGACTGTCAGAGGGTTATTTAATAGATATAGTTACAGGGGAATGAAAACACAGTTTGAGCCCTGGAGCTTTAACTAATACCTCCAGGCTTAAAGTACAGACGCCTGCAAGAGACAGTGAGAAACACTGATAGACAGCCAATGAAAAAAGAATGATGTAGTTACATACAAATGTAACTGTGAATGTAAAATGAGCATGCCTCTTAAGAAGTCCCAATAGTTCTTTCGGTGCCTTTTGTGCATTGGAAGCATACGACTGGGTTTGATAAGGCAATGACAATAGTTAAACTTTGGGTTGACCTGACATTTTTACTGCCACTAACTAAAAATAGTGCCAGTCAGAAGTGGGATTTGAACCTGCACCATAATTCATAGACCATCATCCATGGACTTTGGCCACATTTGTCACACCGTCTTTCACTTTTTAAGGAAAAACAAGAAAAATAAAACAGATTTTCTGTTATTAATATATTTACTGACTTCTCAGAAGTAGAAGGGAATTTAAAACAGAAAACAAACTGCTTTCTGAATACATGGAGAAAAAAGGATGAATCAGAATAAAGCACCCAGTGAGCTTCTAAAAAAGCCCTTTTTTGTTATGAGCGCAGACACAAATGCACACAGCAGGGCAGGGCTGATACGGCTACTTTAAGACTTTGCTGCATGGAGCCTTTTAATTAAAATCCTTTTAATTAAATTGTCCTTGGCAGTCATGCTGCCATATCATTGTTTGGCACTGCTGTCTGTCTCCCCTGCCTGTCATAGTTAAATATTACAGATGAACAATGGTACAAAGAACTTAAATGCCCATTGGGCACTTTATAAAATAAATAAATAAAGTAATAAAATAAGTACTTTATAGGTAAGTGAATTCAATTAAATTCAATGTTATTTATTAGCACCATATCATAACAAAGGTTATCTTATGAATCTACCTGTATAGTACTTATTTTATTTATTTATTATTTATATTTTGTTTATTTCTTTGTTTTTGTGCTTCACTAGTAAATCAAGTTACCTGCTTTTTCAACTAGTGTGTAGACTGCAGAACATACAGTTACAGTATATATATTATATTATAATTATATATACTATGATTAAGACTAAAACTATGATTAATTTATTATTCCAAAGAATAATTAATTTTTCTGTAGAAGAACTTAAAAACACTTGAGCCCCTCACTTAACACTTTCCCATCTCACTTCTACCCAGAACCAGTTTGGCTACCAGGACCCCAGTTTCAGCATGGAGGACATGCTGGCCACCCTACCCAGAGTGGTTTCTGTTCCACCGGGATCTGGAAGCTGCCACACTCCACAGGACTTGGCCTCAGGGAGGCAGATTGGTGGTGGATTTGGCCGTGGAAACCAGGACGACCCTCGCTGCAATGGCACCCTGAGGAAGCAGGTCTCCCCAAGGTCAGGTGCCCTTGGGGCTGGCTCTGCTCTCGTTGCAGGTAAACGTAAAGCAAAGTATTACCTGAAAGTTGTAGAAACTGAATAGTAATGTCCTTAGTGTGTGTGTGTGTGTCCTAAATCAAAACAGCAGGTGAGCAGAAGACAGTGTGAGACTAATTGATATTACAGCAAGGTCTGTAAAACCACAACATCTATTTAATTAGCTGGTATAAATGTTTTTCACACATTCAATGGACAGTGTAAACCAATCACAACTATTAGGCCAATTATTGATTTTATTTTTGTCACTTATTATTAATTGTTTTAAATTGTAATTCATCTAAAAATTGCTGTATGGCCTTCCTGAACAATAACCCTTTTCCACACATCCAGGAATGATGTGAAGAGTGATAAATGTTGGTATTAGGTTTGGAAAATCCATGAACCTTGGACCTAAAAACAAAAATCATGCAAATTCATCAATTAAAACCACCTTCAAATGAGCAGATATGCTCTCACCGATCTTTGACTGACCCTATGTACTGTTTCCTCATTGGTATTGTACTGTGTCAGTAGATCACTCACCAGCAGAGGATTTGGAAGATGAGAACAAAAGGATAAGCTCAAATCTAACAGCTGTCTGGCAAAACCGAGCCGCATATTACACCTCTCAACAACAGACAACAGGAGAGAAGCAGTAATCTAGTTCTGTTGAGCCCCAGTGCAAGACTTTTTGGGCCAATTATACTTTTGTTGCAGCTTTAGAAAGAAGAGAAATTAAGCCTAAGTGAAAGTAAAAGCAAAAGTAAGCTTTATGAATAAATGCGTATCTTTGTATTTATTGGAGAGTGGTGTTGTTTCTTTATCACTTTTATACTCACACACACATGCATATCCATATCAATACACATTCATATCACCCCATAATGATTCTTCAGGAAGATATGACCTGAACAAAGTACATCACTATATACATTTTCATCATAGATATCAATTTGAGGTCTTAGTTGTAATTGTGTTAATTTAATTATTTTATTACTTAAAATGTAATTATCTCCACTGTGTATATATTAATAATTGAATCAATCTACTCATTTATGGTTGGTATGTCTTTCTTAAACCATTTTCTGTTCAAACCCTTTTTGCATGGTACTAACAACACCCCCAACAAGTATTTATCTCGCCCGATAAAAATGCAAGGGAAGCTGTTCTCGATACGCCAAGGTACATGATTTTAAAATTAAAATACATTTTCATCTCAAAAACTGCCTCTATGACACTGTGGACACTTCTCCAAAACGGAGCCACATAGGGACAATTCCAGAAAATGTGAAAGTGGTTTTATGATAGATCTATCTGTTGTCAACAGATGAAAAATGAAAATAAAATGCAACTTAGGTCACTAAAAACCTTTAATTCACATAAAAATACAGAGTGCCTGACATTAGTCAAAGCCCTGCCCAAGAGCTTACTCACAGTACAAAATACATAACTGTATACTACTACGGATTGCATTGGAAATGTAGATGCTTATTTATATAGGATCCTCTCATGCATGGAAATAAGTTTGTAAATTACAATGTTATAAAACTTACTGTCTTTTTGCTTCCCAAGGTGGAGGGGAGGATAGTAGTGGACAACGTTACAGTGCCGATCCAACCGGTCTTTTAGTGGAACGAGGAGCAAAAGGAGACAAGGACCAGGATGGCTACATGACTGCCATGAGAGACAAGAACAACCCAGGTGACTTTGAGAACTACTGAAATTATCCATAAAGTTTGGTGCTACAGTAAATAACTTTTTAGTAGCTACAATAGCTGCTGCGTCAGTAGAGATGATCTCAGCTAATCTTACTGTCCTTTCTTTGTTTCCAAATTATCTCTCCCCAGTAGAGGAAAACCCTTTCGTCACACGTCGTAGGAATGGTGATGCCCACACAATGATTGATGGAGCAGGTTGCCACACCCTACACATGGCTGGCGCTGCTGCTGCCCCCAAGAGCCAGTCCATTCACGGGGACGATGAGTATATCAATGAGCCACTGTACCTGAATACCTTCCTTAACCCTGGGGACAAGAATGGATTGGCTGGCGCAGTCTCCATCCCTGGCCCTGGGTCCTCTGCTGCCCAATCAGTATCGCAGACAGTCAACCCATCAACATCAAGCCACACAGTCTCCTCCTCTGGATATGTGGTTCCCCCTGGCCACCTCCCCCACCAATCGTATCCATCACACACCCTGCATCCGGGCAATTCAGGACACACTCTGCACTCAGGCATCACCAGCAGCACCATCATGTTTGATAAGAAAGGCAAAAAGGCCACTTTTGACAATCCTGAATACTGGCAGCACAGTCTACCCCCGAAGTCCTCACTGCACAACCCTGAGTACCTGCAGGACTGCAGCACGCGTTTCTTCTACAGGCAGAATGGACGTATTCGCCCTGCTGTGGCCGAAAACCAGGAGTACTTGTCCGAGGCTGCTATGAAAGCTGGCAATGTGTTACCACCCCCTCCATACAGACAGAGGAACACTGTAGTGTAGTGACCCACCTGTAGCACAATGGATGGATGACTAGAGGGATAAGGGTGGAGATGAATGGACATTGAACAGTCCTCTCGTTTCCATGCAGTACTTCTCAACCTGGGTTCTCCTTGTACCCTCCCTGAACACATCTCTGTTATGTCTGATTGCAAGTCTTTTATTCTCACAATAGGGTTCTGCCTTTTCTTGACAGGACTACAATTAACAGCCACCAGTAGCCTCATTTGACATTCATCTTTTTGAGCGCCATCCTTGGCTGTGACACATAAAGCAAGTAGACACATCACTTCGAGGTTGGTTCTGTTCTGGAGCACAAAGTCCTGCCACCTTTAGTCAGAAAGGCACAAAAACATCACAATGAGAGATTGAAATTAGATGTTTAATAAGAGAAAAGGAGAAATGAACTGTGGTTAGCCCAAAGAGAGGATTATCGCCATGCCCTTACATTCTTTTCTTTATCCACCCATGAATTACTGCTCACCATGTCCTTCTAGCATATTTTCCAGAATATGCACATATTGCTATTGTTTGTGTGCAGTCTGTCAAATGACACATGCACATGGAGTTGTGTCGTGACTTACCAGCAAACCTGCAGTCATGCTGAAGAGCCCAGATGTGGCTTGCATGCATGCCCACACGCTTCTTTTACTTTTACATGTTGGTGCACCACTAATGGAATTCAAACATTTATCACACACAGCTCATATCATGCCTACAATATGTTAACAGCCTGCAGCCTTGACACACCAATAATACCCATACATTAATTCATAAGTAAACACACACACACACAACACTGACAGATAGCTTGCTCTCACTTGAAATATATTCTGGAGGAGCTCAATTGACCTTGTGCTGGAAGACAGAGTATACGATAATGGCAGTCAAGCGGTGCAGAAGCGCACAGAAAAGTCAGCAGGAAGTAAATGTCACCACAGTTTTAGAGCTGTGATATCACCCAGTACCTTGTGGAAAGCATCCAGCAGATTATTGGCGTGGCTAGGGTGATTTAAAGGTTGATGGCTCAGAAGATGACCCTTAACTCCTCACATGGTATCCTCTTGTAGCTCTTTCATCCACCAATCCAGTCTGAAGAGACAGCAAACTATCCCTTGATGTTACCTTCCTTGAGATCATTACTTAATCAGCATCATATCTGGCTTATAATCAATGGTAAGTGCAGTAACAAAGATTATATTTTCAAAGGAACTGGTGTAGGAATGAACAAATCTTTCATCTTTTTCTGACACCATCAGCTGATGGTGATTGAACATAAATGAACACGAGGGAAAAATCCACAATTTTAGAATCGGAATCATTTTGTTGCTGTTGTTGTTGTTATTTTCTTTTTAGGCATCAGGGATCTGTTTACTTGGTCACTTTGTCTTACACACACACTTACTCTTCACATGAACAGCACAGGCACCCAGCCACGAAGAGCACTGTGGAGATGTTAAAGGCTAACCCTACAGGGCTGTAAATAAGCCAATTATGTGTATTACCAGACAGGCGCAATCAGAAAAACAGCTCAGTGGACCGAGCTGTGTCTGGATAAATACATCAAAAGACAAAGATTTCCTCTGCACCTCATATTATTTTATGTCAGCAAAGAAAAGTGCTTTGACCACAAGTCCACGACTCCTTTAGGGTTGAGAGATGGTTCAGTGGGAGAGACTCTGTCTAAGAATGTCTAGTACATTTTTACCATGGAGCATACCATGAGAAAATGGGGCAGCTTTCTTTTGTATTGGTGCTTGACATTGTGGTGAGACATCACAAGTTATCACTGAATCCACTGATGGCTGGCTTTCTGTACTCATACAATACTGCAGATGCCACAGTAAACTCTGATGGAGACCACTAGCATCTGTTGTCAAGTGACTCCTGAAGCCTAATTTAAGCTGAGGTTGATAATTTAATAACCTTAATGCTCTGGCACATTAACGACTTTGCTGTTATTCTCACTATAAAGCGGCAATTGATTTTTTTTTTCTCATTGTGTTGCAACATTCATTTACAGTGAGATAATGTAGTTTCCACTGCACTGAGGCCTCATGTTATGTGTTTCATTTGGCATTTTATTAACAAATGAGTATCTCCACTCTCTAAAGAATATCATGATAGTGATATGTGGGGTTAGGCGATATATACAAAATATACAACATCAGGGAATAGAAATTTCTCAATTTTTTCAGTTGCATTCTTAGCCATACCCTTGATATTTCTAGTTTTACTAGACTCTTGCAGGCACTGTTGACAATATTTGATTTATAGGATTATACCTTGATTGTTTTAGGTGCTGGTTCACTAGTAAAGGATTTTTAAAAAGTCCAGTTTTAAAAAGAATGATCAAAATTGAAGGAGCAAGGCCAAGATATCTGACTAAGTCTACCCTAGTATAGGCTAAGCTCAAAACACACACTCCTACAATTTCCATAAAACAATCCAATAGAATCATGCAACTCAACTCATTTGACTCATTCCCTTAAACTATGCATCTCCAGTTAATAGTAATACAGTCTGAACCCATCAATGACATGACCAGGGTTTTATTCTCATCAGAGCCACAGAAGACATTATACAGCTGTTTTCACAGGCTGAGTAGTACAGCTTGTGATGAAGTAAAACCAATAGCGTACCTTTGACCTGACAGTCATTCCCATCTAACAACATCTAACATTTTTCAATCAAATTTATAGAAAATTTGCTATACTTACCTTGATAGAGATTTTTTTTTCTATCGCCCACATCCTGGGAATTCTAGGTGATTATATCATGAAATTTGAGACCGAATAATGCCTGTGCATGTCTCACTGCTGACATACCAATACACAACCACTGTTACTCAACCTTGTGCCTCTACATTGAAAATGCAGGCAGATGTCAGACAAGCGCACTGATGATTTGCTGTCTAAACACAGATGTTGCCCTGGAACAGTGTTTTCTTCCCCTCTCTCAGGGTTTATGAGGAACAATAATCATCCAGTTGTGCTCCAGCTGAAACTTTGATGCCATATCATAAAGGGACGTCAATCCTACTGAAATAAAAGTATAATGGAGAAGACAGATTAGTGCCATGATTCCATTGTAGACCTACTGCTACCAAATGTGCAACTCAACAGAAATGTGAAATGTTATTAGTAGGGGGTCTTGGTCAAGTGTCACTGACATTGTTTTGTTACTAGCCTGATTTAGCAGTTCTATTGTCTCTACACTTTGAGATGTTGATTGTTCTGCTGAATTATAAGTCTGAGCTTACACTTTTGCATACTTTCTGTGTGTGAATGTGTACACAATGAAAGTATCCCCTGCCTGTTTTTAGAGGTAAAAGCCAGCTATGTAAGTCTATTTTTACCATCACCCATAAGGTATTAGCTGTAGTGCTCGTAGACTATAGTATGGCCGCGTTTAAGTGCAATGATAGCAGTGGAGAGTCACCTGAAGGCTTAAGTAATGGATCTCTATGGAAAAATAAAGCCAATCTTCTGGAGGAGCAAACCTGCTGGCACTCTCAGCCAGCAAGCATCACAAGGGGCTTTTAGCTTTTGAATATTAATTCATCCACTTTCCTTGTTGTTCAGTGGGGGAAATCATATTACTAACATCTCACCCAGTGCACCAGCTGGGAAACCCTGAACGACAGGCAATACGTTGTAATCCTGCAGTGGGGTAAAAACTACGGTATTAGCATTCCAGAAATGTTACCCGACCAATGCATCAATGTTACAAGCTAGCAGGGAGAAGTACAAGTGCTGTAACTGGCAGAGGAGACCAAAGTTGATTGCCATTCTCTCTTTCTCCTCTGAGGTGACTATAGAATTGTATGTAGCAAACATTGTTCTGCAACTGAAGCAGTGAAACAAAGACTAAAACAATCTGGAAAGGAAAAGCGGTTGTGGTCAAATGTTAACATGAGTCATAGTTTCATGTGAAAAGATGTAATGTTCTGTTTGATATAGGTATAGCCTCGTAAGTACAGTAATTTAAAGGAGCACAATAACTCTGTGACTGCTCATCCAGTAAATGTGACCTTATGGTAACAGTTCTATTTATTTGTGCATCTGCCTTTGTTTTGGGGTTTAATGTATTTTAAACAAATCTTATCACGGATATTGTAAATGGTTTATAAAGTTTTAAACATCAGATAGGATGGGCATACAACCCAGCAACACCCACATGTTCTGCCCATGGCAAAGACAAACAGGAAAACTGAAAAAACAGTAATTACTTTGACCCTTCTGCTGAAACGTCTACATACATATGCGATTGCAGTGCATTGTGTGGTGACTGAACAATGTGGTATTAAATATAATAACCACAAATGTTTCAAACTGAAGATTAAAATGAATTTGTGTCCATAACAGCTGGATATTTAAAATAAGAAAGAAAAAATACTACCAGGAGTCTTTAAAGTGCTCAGAAAATTAAGATTTGAACATATAAAATGATATGCTAACTGCATCTGCTGATGAAGATCATTAAATATAATCAAAAGCTCTGGAATATCTACCGAATGACATGTTGTTTATGATTGTTTTGTTTTGTACGGAAGCCCAAAGCGGTTCATTCATACATTTTATTTCCCCTGTTTTCTCGTGATAACGAGTTAATTCAATTTGTTTTCTCGTGCTCTTGAGTCATTTATGTCATCTCAAAATAACAACTGTTGTTATACGCTAGACTATCTTTTTGTTTTCTTGAAATTTCTAATTAATTATGGCATTATTCTCTCTGAAAAAATAAAGTTACCGTAAGATTAGGAAATTATCACAATATCTCAGGACAACATTTGTTACTTCGACATAATGACATGACTCAAGATCTCGAGAAAACAAATGAAATAAACGTTATCACAAGAAAACGTTAAATAAAATATATGAATGTATGACAACTCAGGGCTTCTGTAGTTTTGCCCTATTAACTGCAAAAAATAATTTTTTTTAAAGTTAACAGCTGTACAGACGCAGCCGGGCATTTAAATCCTTCAAAACATGAAGTCTTTAAATCTTTAAATCTATTTAGAGGTCGTGTTTTACGTTTATTCTCCCAAAGTGCTCCTTTTTAGCCACTGTGGGACCTTGCGTAAACTCACATTCCTGAACTGGGGTCGAGGTTACAGGAGTGCACAAGAACCATACGGGCCAACATAACTTAAACCTCCACAGACATTCCAACAAGGTCACACAGTCAATTGATCCAGACAGGAAGAACATGTGGACACGAACAAACGCAACGCATAAAAAACATGAAAAACAACTCGGCCTATAAGCGAGCATGAGAAACTCATCTTGTGATAACGTCCCGATGCGTGAAAATCGGCCTAATGCATTGTTTAACGGGAGAAGATTCGAGTTAAAAGTGGGTCAAACGGATGTTTTTATTAGATTCAGATCCTGATATTTAAAGTTCAAGCAGATCCTTCAGATACTTCTGTTGGTTTTATCCTTTTACTATATTCAGGTATATATATATATATATATTCTGTAAATGTAATTTGAAGAGTGAACTGATTTTAAAAACGCTTGCAGGGTCTCTAGTCACCCCCACCCCATCATTTCCCCTGTGATTGTGTGATTGTGTTTTCAGCACAACTTGGTGGATTTTGTGTTTCGACCTCTGCTCTCGCTCATTTTGTAGGAGTGCTTTCTTTTCTTTTCTTTTCTTTTCTTTTCTTTTCTTTTCTTCTTTTCTTTCTTTCTTTCTTTTTTTTTTTTTTTTTTTTACTTTTTACAGCGTGTATTATACTTCCACTACCCTCCACACTTCTCTCAGTATTATCCACCTCGAGATTTTTAAAAAAAAATTTTGTACACTCTTAAAATGTTGTTGCAATACTAATGAATATTCAGTATGTCATTCCCCTTTTCTCTCAGTCTTTTCCTAACCAATGTTAATGTTAAATCCACCCTTACACCCTGAGGTTTAAGGACCTATACTATATTACCTTGAGTAGTTTCATTTCCATTTGCACTGAGCTCAGTCATTGTTTACTTTCAGATGATATTCAGCTCTTCATCCATTTGGGGCAATACTGATTGAATTGTGTAGCAATATCATGTTACAGCTCCCAGAGTGATTTAATGGTGGTTGAGAGACAAAATGGAAGATGGTTTGCATGGGCTGGTCTGATCATTTAAATTACTGATATTTGCTTGTACAGAGGTTAGTAGGCAAACTTTTTTTGACTTCATTCTTTTCCTCTGTTCACTCTTTTCCAGAAGTCACGTTTTAACAGGAAGTTAATATTTCCATTACACGTGATCTTTACAGGACTTTTTGGGAGTTTGGCCCATTTGTCACCTTATATAATATTTGATGTGAGGACTGGCACCAAAATCATCATGTTGAACTGTTTTCTTTGTGACATTGTAGCAAATGTAGTGATCAAGTGGTGCATCACAATTCTGATATCAAGTGCTGCTGATGCTCATAAACTGAAGCTGTTAAATTTACTATAAACCCATCAGGGAGAACAGACGTGTAGGAAAGGTTTAGGGATGCACAATTTGATAACTGGAATATTCTTTCAGCTGTATTACATATTTAAATTGTATAAGCTACAAGCACAACTTGTGTTGTTTATGCAGGAAGTGAGCCAAACTAAAGGTTTAGTGCTGTTTTCTGATAATGCTGTAAATTAATTCTGCAATTTTGTTTTCAAAACCTGGATTACTTAAACATTGTCATATATTTTGTATATCACCTATCACCTACAGAATACTATAGGCCTATTGTACACATTATCATTACCGCAGATGATTTTGGTGGCAATCTTGTCATTTATAGTATCATTTACATATATATATTTTGTTAAAGGGGTCAGTTTGGCAAGCTGCTGAAAAGTCCATGTGTCTGTTTAAAAGTACATGGAAGTTTGGGAGAAAGTATCTTTTATCATAAAAAAAATAATCATAAATTATCATTGCTTTGTATCGACTCATCAGAATGATTGAGATTTTATATACCATGCCTTGTCACATGTTACCAGTTTTAAACGTTTCTCTTCACTGGTTAATTGACACATTTCCCAAGCTAGAACATTTAAATACGTATTCCCTCTGTTTTGTTACATGAATCTGTCAAAACTATATTTTTAATTCAATATGAATAAAGATCAGTCAGTATTTAAAGGTGAGTTGTGCTAATTTTCTAGCTTTTAACATTGTGTTTTGTTAATATGAAATGGTAAAATTGGAGTGTGCCCTCATGGGATCCAATTGGAACCTTAATAAACACACCCAAATGTCCCATGGGATCCCACTAGAAATTAAAACCCTAAATCAGCGCTGGATCTCACCAGGCTACACACTGGGGACATACACAGTTGAAATCACAATGGAAATCCAATGGGTCAGTATTTCACAAGGGATCGTAATGTCAGCAATAATAATCACCTGTGTCATTCCAATTATATAATAATACCCATAATATTTAACAAATTATCCTCTCAAATGTGTTTGTAGCTGTGCAGGAATGGCACAAGTGGCAAATTCAGTGCTGATAAATCATTCAGTGTTTCTTTCAAAGTGATTGGCTGCAGTGTGGCCATCTGTTTTCATCCTCCACTAGATGGGATTCAGTGCTCCTTCTAATTCAGCCCTTAAAGTCTTGAGGGCCCTTTACACCTCCTTACTTCAAATGTCATAGCATGACATCTTCATTCTGCACAGATGATGCTGGACTAGAGATGTCTTTCACCATTCAGCGGATTATGCCTTTAGGTTAGAAAAAGCAAGGAGTCAGATAGTACAGTAGCTCCACTCCCATCACTCCTGACAGTTTTTTTTTTTCACATTAAAAGCTACACACACACATACACACACACAAACTTGTATACTTGCAGGAAAATCACACAGGAGCACCAATAATAAAGTGTCATACTTCTGGCACTCGTTCATGATAGATGCATCTCTTTTCCAGCTGATGACATTTTATGGTATTATCATAGGAAATCCAATAACGAGATCAGCATCTTGGAGCCTTTGCCCCATGCAAAGTCAAATCACTTGCCTTAAGATGGTAATAGACTGTGAGTGAAACAATCTGTCACTGCCTCTCCTCTCACTCTCACACGCCAACCCCCCCTGACAAAGTGTATAGATTTCTACCTGATATGAGGGATGATCGGCACAGTTGAATGTAAATGATCTGAAATGTCTTTAGGTGAATCGATTGACCAGCGCTTCTCAGCAAATAAAAGTGAAAGCCATATTTGACAGTGCATCAATCCTTACCACGACACCTCTACAGCACAGCAAAACCATTTTCATGTCTACATGTTTCCATGTTCAGCTATTTTAATATGTGCTGATATAAACACTTCTAAAGACAGAGGCTTGAGAGCTGGCTGCAAGCCAGAACTGCAGTTTTGCTTGCTCCAGCAGGAAGTCATTTTTCCACGCTATGCCATTTGGTGTCATGTACACACTGTTCTCTCCTGCTCGAGTTTTCTCTCTTATCCCAGGTTAGTGAACCAATTGTCACAGAAACTAAGCTGTACAACCTTCAACGTAGACGGGACATGCTGTGGATATTTTACCAGAGCAGATGGTTGCTCGTTGCGCAGCAGTTTGAGACAATCACATCCTATCACCTGATGCAATCATGCTGTAATGTTATCATTTAAAATGACAGAAGAGTGTAACACCAAAGCTCGAAAAACTTGTTTTGTCTTGCTCCCACTGTTTTGGCACTGCTATCTCTTTTTCTCAGAGAGCCAGTGGTGAGGGCGGCTGCCTCTAAATCCCAGCATGTTGGCAGCCTCTGATTGAATGGACTTTACAAAGCCCACTAAGCAGTGTTGCGATCCCCCTTGAGAGCTTTCATTATGGAACAGCATATTGGATTCTCTTCACAGGCTGTCTATCTCTGAAGGCTACAATCTCTCCAGGAATACATACACACACACAAACCATCCTACTAAATAACATGTAGACAACTTGGGAATAAATCCTGTCTGATTCTCAGTGAATCTGGTTTCTTACAGTGCAGATAAATGCAGCATCATACTTTTAGTGCCAATATTTTACATGACCTCTACAGCAAGTGACCAGCCCATGGATCAGCCAAGAAGCATGTGAGCAGGTGCTCAGTTACTTGCATACTCACACACCTACCTGTGCATTTATATCCAGTCACACAGGATACATTTTTAGATTCAAGGGGAGGCTCTTTTCTAGTTGTAAAGAAACAACAAATATTGGTGAACTCTGACCTCTGCCAACCAATAGCAATTTATCTCCACAAACGATGAAGTAATTTACAGCAAGGCGGGTCAGTTTTGCTAGTGATTGTCCCAGTGGCAAACAGTGGTGCTTCTACAAAGATATCTCCAACGACCCAAAAACCATTTTCTCTGTAGGTGGTCATTACAGTAGAACCCCATGTCTGGAAACGTGGAACCCAGCAGGTTTTCAGTTGCCTAGACAGGAGAACTTAATTGAAATGACCTGAGAGGCAAAGTATACAAGCAGTGCTGCACAATCAAGACACTGAATGCTTAAGTAGTTTCATTACATAAATCAAACTACCCCAAAACCATTTAAGTTTAATGATTTATTGGGCACATTAGAATTTAATGAAAGATTTGCACAAGCTACTTCATTTTGGCTACATTCAAATATTGTCATTTCAAGCTTGGGAAGATCTAAAACTGTCCAGCCTTTCACTAAGTAGTGGTTGACAACACACACATTAAGATTAATAAGGCAATCTCATTGGTCATTTGCATACTGCTTGTGAAATACAGCTCATCTGATTACTGCTGAATATGAGCTGCTCAGCATTTAGTGTTTATCACTTGCTTTGTTAGGCAAGACGATATTCAGGCAGAGAGGCTCTTATTGAAACTACACTGGCATTTTAAATGAGGAAGTCATCATTACAACTCGTTTATATTTCCCTTCACTTCCAATAATAAAAGATACATTGTGATGACTAAATCTTCAGGGAGCGGGTGTGTGGCATTGCCAGTTATTTCTGATGCAAATCCATGCCAACTTTGAAATGCTTTGGTCATATCGATGTTTTTCTTATTATTTTTTTGGATGTCCTTCTTGATATCTTGAAGAATTCTCTTCTGCTTTTTCATGTCTTGGCTGAACAGTCTCAGAAACCACAACACCCACAGAAAAGGGATAGGTGTGAACTCTCACTTACCAGTCAGGCAGTTAAACTAAGACTGAGCTGGTAGTAATTGATAGTGCTGCTTCCGGACAGCCACTCATTTCTACCAGGTACCAGGTCCATAATTACTGCCCAAGTACAATTTTGCAAAAATATGTATAATTCATGCAATTTTGCAAATCCTACAACTGTCACCTAGTCTTTTTTTCACTTAGATTGGTAAAATAAAAAAGGTGGTATAAAAGATGTCTTATACAATACTATGCCATCTGAATGGTTAAACGTAGTATTCATGATTGTTGCCACTTCATGTTCAAAATGATGTGGTTTAGTCTGTGTAGTTTAACTTTTAGTAAAAACTGTTGATCAAATATCTTTTATCTTGACAATGCAATGCTGTCATCATATAAGCCACAGGTGCACTTATGGGCAGCATCCCCTGATGCCCCCATGTTCGAAGAATGCAGCAAAAGTGCTCCCTTGGACACGTGACAGAGTGCCCTTCCAGTGGACAGTGGCAGGGTTCTCAATCTGGGAATCACCAAATGGTTGTGAATAAAATAAAATATTGGTGCAAACAGTGTGTATTGAGAGAGAGAGATAGCAACTCTCAGTGAAGAAAAAAAAAGTTAGTTGTAGTTCTGTGTGGACAAAGAAATAGTCCTCCTGTGTGAGTTGGGTAACTTTTGTTATATTACAGTAATTGCAAATCAAAACCTTTTCAGTTATGACTTTAAAAGCTTGAGAACCACAGCGTTAATGTCTTGCCAGTAGAGGAAATATAATAAATTGCAGTCTAGTGTCCAATGCAGTGCCATATAGACTACCCTACATGTTAGAAAATGTGTTTGTCTACATGCTTCTAAATAGTTAAATAAATAATCAAATTGTTAATAACTTCCTGTGTTTTTTTATGACACAAGTCTAGTAGTTATAGTAGCTGTTTCACTCATGACTTTCTGAGTGATGGTGCCCTATTTCCACCTCTACCCATAAACAGCCTGAGTCTGCCCCTGATAAAAGTAAAGGCTACACTACATCCACTACATAATAAATAAATAGATAAATAAATAGGATCTTATGCCACCTGGCCAGGTGTGCCTGGGCCCACCTACTTGGAGCTTAGGCCCACCCAATCAGAGAGCTTCAAACACACATAAAGATATTAAATCTGAATTAATGAATACCAGTCAACCTTTTTTAAAATGTGTTCTTTAGATATAAAAAAAAATAAACATGAAATATATTTGGGCCTTCTTTACCACTTTATGATAATTCTGTTTCGATGGCAGCAGCAACATGTTGAAAACTGCCCATGATCCTCCTCTGTCATTCAGTCTACAGCAGCCACAGCAGAGCAACAGGAGCCTATCAAGCCAGCTGCCCTTAGTTAGCACCGTTTAAATTACATAGAAAAAAAGTTTGATTTTAGTGAAGTCTGTCAACAGAAATATAAAAGGTTCAAATTCTGTCGTCGTTTTCAAAGTTAGGTCGTGAGTCGCGCTACTTCACCCATGAGATAGTGACTCAGCAGGTAGACGTGGATGCTAATCATTATCAAATCAACCTGACGGTCGCCATTTTCTCCGGTGGTGGTGAATACCTGGTGAAGATTGTGTCCTAAGAAGAAAGGTGCGCGGGCCATGCTCACCCCGTAGACAAACTGTCACATCACCAGAGTATCAGTGTCGACAGAGTGTGAACTTTCTTCATGTTTTCCCTGAAACAGAGCTGTTTAAAAATGGACCGTCATCACAGGTAAGCAATTTACATTCCCTGCTGCGTTGGCTGTTCAACTTTATATTGCGCATGTGAGCGCCAGTTTTATGGCTGCTGAAAGCAGCGTGTGTTGGGTTGTAAACATAAACTGTGGGAGCTAACATTAATTTTGCGGTCTGGCTGTGCCATAATACTTCTGCTGGTATGTGACAGTGTGTGTGTCCTGTAGACTTGTTGATTTGTTTGTGTCGCTTCTTGCACGTGTGGATTAAAGTTGACGCGGTTGCTTGCGCGTCGTCGTGTGCGCGCACGGCTCTTTTGAAGTGCCTGTTTTGAAGAGTCTCTTTAGCTGACACCACCACTTAAATTTAATGAAAAACATATTAACTTCTCACTTATTGCTTCAATATTATGTCCAACTTATTATGGATCAGCGCTGGATTTCCTTTCCTCAGTATCCCCATTTTTCTTGGGCATTTTAATATAAATTATTATTGTTAGGGTTTTGTTTATCATATTGCTTTATGGTTCAGATAACGGTCTATGTTATGTCAACTGTTATGAAAAAACATTTTATAGAACATAATGCAGATAAATATGCCTTAGGAAATTTAGATTTATTAATTATACCCAATTTGTGTTATTAATATGTACATTAAATGCGTGTTCCCAATGAAGTTTGCTATTGTAGTCCACCGATATATAACACAGATGTTCACATTTCAAAAAGTTAATTTCCCAACCTGGATACCTTTGGCTGCGTTACTTTATTAGGGTTAAGTTTGCTAGTTTATAAACCTGGTGTTGTATTGTATTACATTACTGTCAACTCTACAGTTTCTCTAAATACGGAGAAATTCATAGCCATATTGTGATGGTAAGATTCGCTAATTAAGTTGTAAATAAGTGCATCCTCTTGCTCACTTTAAAGATTAATCAGGGACACAGCAGGCGGCCTAGCATTTCCTCATGTCTGCAAAGTTAATGGCAATGAAGTAAAATTTTTCTAATGACTTCCACTCATAGAATAAACTAATAACATGTGAGCAGAGTGATAAATGAGAACAATTGTAGGCAGTGTTGCATTTTAATTAAGCAGGCAGCAGTCTTAAGCGAGCAGGCATCATTGTTAAAGTCAACTCTCCATTGCAATTATGCTGCTCTATTCATGTGTAACATAATGGCTTGATGACAGTTCTTTGTTGCCGTACAGTGGAAGCATAATTGTGTCCTTTCACACACATAAATGGCACATCTCAATTTTCTATTTTGACTCAGAGTAACACTCATAGAGTCATAAGACAGAGGTTACGTCTTTATTACGTTACCCTGCCAGTGAACTGCAGTCTGACTTACACAGTATGCCGCTGCTTTAATTTTATTAGTGTGACTGAACTCCTCAAAGATATTGATTATTAAACAGCACTGGAGAACTTGTAAGAGCTGTCAGGGGAAGAAAGTTGATTTTTAACCAATTAAAAAAAAAAAAAAGTGAAGTAAAAAGTAAATATATAGGCCACTGGTTCACCTGGATAATTTTAAATGAATCTTTACAGTCGGGTTACAGATGTAATCTGCTGTTCTTATCCTTCTTCCATCTAATTCCTTTTGTTAATTAAACTTGGTCTCTAGTGCCACAGAGCCTTAGTTACCTCTGGGGGTAGCTTTGAGAAAGATAGACTTACTTGGCCCAGAGCTCTCTAGTTCTTTACTAGGCATATAGTGGAATAAATTTGCCATGATTTCTGGGTGAATCAAAGGTCTTCAAATTGCTATAGCCTAAGTATATCATAGCTTTTTCTTTTTTTTTTTAAATCTGTAAAGGTATTAACGTAGCAAGGTATGATATTACAGAGGCCAAATAATCTGGATTTGTCTGTTATGATATACATTATGCTATTTTTCATTTAACTGAAGAAGAAAATATTGGAGCACCGATGATGCTAAGATCTTTTGACAGTTTAGTGTAAATTTAGTAGTATAATGCTAACATGCTGATCATTTGTAGGTGAAATATCGTAGGTGATATACCGTGTTTACTGTTTAGCATGTTAATGTGTTAAAATCGGCTAATGAATACAAAGTTCAACTGAGGCTGGGGTACATGTTATTTCCACAGATATGTGGTCATAACTCAAAGTGTTGGAAGTCCTAGAAGCCATCGTACCGCTAGCACAGACATGTCAAACTCAGATTCGGCCCACCAGATAATATCGTACGTCTATAATTAATGTACTACAAATGTCACAATGCACTGCAACAGCCACCACACTGGTCAAGATACTGTCATTGGTCAAGACCTGTCTCTTTCACTATGTATTGTTCCAAATGGATTTAGCATCGTGCTTCAACCCATCTCTCTGTGAATGCACTAATGTGACGACAAGAAAGAAAAGAACAAGATATAGCCATCTGACAAGAATGCACAAGACATGATCAAAGTAAGGCTGATTACAGCCATTATGTATCCACCATGTTTGAGTGTGTACATCAGAAAAAAGAATCTTTTAAATCACAATATGACAATCAGCACATGGCATTTGGCAGAAGCTAGAGCTCCTGCAATGAGTGTACTGTCAATTTGTTCGCTATGACAGTCGGCACTGATTGGTCATGTAGGCATGTTTCATCGCCGACGTCGAAAGAAGAGCTTATGATTGCTCACAGCCATTTCCTTAACAAATAGTTGTGCTTTTTGCTGCTAGAAGAAACACAACATGTCAAGTAGAGAATGCCATTACCATATCACCATCTTCCTTCATGATGATGATGTAATTAGTTTAATTTTCTAGAACCAAAAGACGATTGTGTTTTCCTTTATCCTAGCAGCTGCTTGGATCTGTGAACTTTAAAGTCTATGGCAGAGGCCCCCTCCTGACCTTGCAGGATTTTTGCTTCATATTAGACCAGTAGTGTTTGAAAGGCTTTGAAATCCTCCCACATTCATCCCACTCTCATTTAGCCCTTCACATACTCAAACCACAAGGGCCGTTGGAGATGGAAGATGCATAGTGAATGGTTTTAGAGGAGGGCCAGAGGATTAATGCCTGATGGGAAAGCTGAGGAGAATGCCAGGTCACTGACACAAGTTAGGCCAGGATCTTCTGACGCTCTCAGTCCACCACTTCTCTTGAACGGCTTTCACAGGAAGGGTTAAGGGAGCACCAGTGACATTCTTGAAACTGGAATAAATTCAGAGAAAGGTAGAGGCTGTTAATAGTGTCTCTTTTTTACGCTGTTAAATTTACTCTAGCAGGTCAAATGTATAAATGGGTTTTCATTCCAACCAGGAACAACAGAAGTTAATTTTACAAGCACCTTCAACACAGGAGATCATACACTGAACAAAGAAATGCTTTTGTTTTTTACTGGAACAAAAACCCACAGTCCCAATGGTTAAAAACCTTGAGAGAAAGACCTTTGAGATAATACATCGTAGAATATTGTAGAATGTCTGATGTGCATTCAAGGTTCAAGGCTTTCCTCGACAGAAAAGTTTTATCAATTGCTTAATAGTTACTATGTCCTGACTGCCCTTAAGACCTGACAACCTCTTATAGAAGAAAAGGAGAAAGGAAGAAATTGTATCACTGCCAAAGACATTGGTAAGGATGGCTTGGTATATAAAGTGTAATCATAAATAATAACTTTAATTAATATTGTGTCTGTTCAAAGCATAACCCAATTAACATCATTTTCGCTGTGCATTGAAAACTCATCAGTAACTTAACATATACATTAACAAAAGTTTAGCAGTCCCGTGCTTAGCAATGTTAAGCCCTGAAAGCTGTATTGTCCAGTACTTCACCTGTGTGTAAAGGAAGAGAGTTGGTGGTTTGCTGCTTGTTACCTAGCGATCTAGTGAGCCAGTCGAGGATGTGTCTGTGCTGTGTCTGCCGGAGAAGGTCTGTGCATTGTCTGTAAGTTCGGTATTAACAGTTTGGCATCAACATGAGTCATTAGTTCTTAAAGTCAACTGACAGACTTTGTGCACTGCATGCAGTAAATTGTTCACTCTCTCGGTTAGCGGTGTGCTAACCAGCAGAATTCATGTTGAGGTGGTAATCCCCTGCTGTGTTTCGGTGCCCTGCGGTGGTCAGGCAGTCCTCACTGAGGTTCAGAAACCAATCGGGCCCAGTAAGAGCAGTGTGAGGGGTGAGGTGAGAACAAAGGGTGACTTAGAGTTTTGTTGACCAGGTCAAGGCGTCGGGGTACAGCCACAGTAAGTACCTAAGGAGAGGTCCAACTAGAAACATAACCTCTTCTATGATAAATGTATCATCTTGATTTGTTCATTAAGGAACTACAGCATTTCCTCCCATGTTTGTCATGTCATGAAATGAACATTGCAGCTAGTGTACGCACCAACCATGTGTGAATAGCTATGTGTGGGTCAGAGTGACTGTCTGAGAATTCACCAGTAGCTGAGTTTCATTCCGTAATTTTCCTCATCTCTCTCCTTAAATTGGCTTCACATCCAGTCTAAGCAATTACGCAGTGCTATAACACCACATTTACTCTTAGGAAAGGACAGTAATTATTCACATGAACACGAGGTCACTTGTCAGAAAAATTTAAGCACCTTTAAACTTCAATAAAACCTGATTATTTTTGATAAAAGGTTTCAGAAGCAATAGAGGTAATAATTTCAAAAGCAATATCTACCTTTTAGAAGACAGGATATTGCTTTAAAATCTGCTGTGGTGCTGTAGCCGCGACTGCACTGTTTGTCCTTAACCTGCGCAATTCAGCTGACACATCCCACTTTTAAAATCATTGGAAAGCATGTACAAACTCAAAAAATGCTCACATTACGGTCTTATACAACCACAGAGAAGGTGCCCCATTGGCACAAAGCAATTACAACACCAACACACACACACACACACACACACACAATCATAGTCCGCAGGCAACCAAAGGGAGACAAATTACCTTGCTGTCAGATAAAATCAGACTCGACATCATTTAATTAATTTCAGTGTATATTAGCATTTCTTATTGTGATTTTTCTTTTTCCTCTTTTTGCTGTGTCTCCGTCCTCCTCCCAGCCTTGTCCTGAGGAAAACATCAGTTTGAAAAATGATCCTTACACTCTTCCAGGCACTTCCCTCCATATCTCGCTTGTCTCTTTTAATCTCACCAGTGTAGTTGCGTATGATATGTGCTCGGACTAAACATGTAACATAATTTGTTCCTGTGATTTTGTATAACTCATTGTTCTTCCTGAATTCACCCTAATGGATCTGCAGTAAGCTCACCTCTCCTTAGACATCTCAGAGAAAGAACGCTTTCTGTTGTTTGCTCTGTCATGCTTATTCTCAGACACCTTGCAAAGCTACTCAGCAGACCTGTAAGTTTAGGGGAGCCATTTAGTTGTCTCAATTCGCTGAAACAGTCATGGTCAAGTCCTTACAAAGCTTACAAATCTGGTACTTATAACACTAGCCGTGTTTATCATAATGATAGGAATATGTCACCCAATGCAACAACGTGCCTCTTGATTTTGTTTTTGCTTTATTTGATCGACAATTTGTTGTCAATAAATAAAACAATAATAAACGATAGGTTGCAAAGGGTCACATATATGCCATGTATTAAGCACCTGGCTCGTAGAACACATCACTTTTGTGGCTATAATTATAGTGGATTGTGCCAGCATTAAAATGAAAATCACGCTCTTTGGTTGGACCATTGATTTCAAAACCATTTGGGACATAAAATAATGGAGTCTCACTAATCTGCACTCTAATCTCTCCTCTCACTTGGCATGGTGGTGCATAATGAGAGACATGAACCCGCTGCGACAATACAATAGCTGCTACTAATGCACTGCTGCACCAGAATGGTCGGCTGTTTGCGAGTGTGCATGTGGTTGCCGTTCCCTCACTCGCTGTGTGAATGTGCACCGTCATGTTGAGGTGACCTTTCCTTTTCTGCTTCATGACGCTTACACTATAGGGAAATTTCTGATTTACATTATAAAACTATGCAGATTTTGCCATTGTAAATAACCGTGTATTAGCACGCACATGTATACACACACAAAATGCAATTTGACCTTTTATTTTTTTGTTATTTTTACAGTGTTTTACTTCTTCACCTCACAACTGAGGTCACTTCCCCTCTAATACCGACAGTCAATTATGTTCCCTTTAAAGGTACAACAACGTTGAATTTCTAATCATATCTTTTTCCAAATCTGTAAGTATGTAATGGGCTTTACAAATAATCTAAAGTTACACACAGCATGAAATAGCAATTTCATGAACTAGAGTTTTCTTCCAGTTTCTCCCAAATTTACCGTTAAATTTACTGGAAATTTGCCTCTTCTTTGCAAACTCATGATATTAAGGTTCCCTTCTATTTAATTAGTATCATTGGTAACACCTGTGAGGCATGGTGCAGACCACTTCAAAGCCTTACACAACAGGAGGTCCGTGCAGTAAGTTGCTATAGCAAACATAAAGAATGGTGCACAGTGCCAAGACCTAACTTGAGCCTGAAAGTAGCTTTACTCAGCTAAGTTAATCATACCATAACTGGGGGATGTATGGGTCAAAGAATATTTATGAGCCTTTTTCAAAACTGCCATGTGGCTCATTTTGGCTGGCAAAATGAACAAATTCACACTAAAACACACTAAATTATACTAAAACACAGCCCCTAGAGGGCACAGACCCCGAGTTTCAATTTAGAATCAGTCAGATGACAAATACACAGCCTCCCTAATACATAAAATATGTATATTTATATACACATATGTCTAATCTGTATATTACCATGGAATTAGAAGCACTGAGCTTATAATAAAACATTTTGTATGTCAGAATGTCAATCTCTTGTATATCTCCTCAACTTCTAAAAGCCACATCTGCTGGCTGTTTTATCGGAGCATCATGTGAAATGACTCTTAAATATGTACAGTCAGGTACTGTTAATTGAAGAATTCATGCAGTAATGTCAAGCATTATGGCGCCTCTGTAACTGTTGTTTGTATTATCCTAATGTTCTAAGACAAAATAACTATCCAGAGTACTTCTTTTCCTGGTTGTTTCATTTCATGAATGTGGTCATGAATCTTTTTTTATTCCTTCACATATGAGGCATAGTCATCATCCTATATTCATATAGTCTCTCTCTGTGTTTCTCTACTTTTCTCCTCCACTCTGTTTTGCACTCAGTTAATCCCCTTCTATGCACACAAAGTCACGATCAGACAGTCTCCCATCCACTCAGCACCACCCAGGGATGGCACTATCTGATATCTCCCTAGCAGATTAAGGCTTTAGATTGCAGCACCATAAACAAGTACCTGATCAAAGCGCTCTGTCACGGATTATCTCCTTCAGAAACAATGTACGATAGAATTGACAAAGGTAAAGCTGCAAAATGTCAAGGAAGCTTGGTTCTTTATTGGTTTTCAGCTCAATTGTAGTACAAAAGTGTGAGAGACATTGTCTGGTATTTGAAAGAAAGCATCAACAGCCATTCTAGAAAAACGTGTTAGGATTTGAAAAAGGCTAAGTTCACGTTGTCTGTCTAGTGGACTCGAATATGAACTGTACAAGCTTTTTGTCATTCTGGTAGCAGACACCCTGAACTGAGCTGTGCTCTCTGAACACTCTGCTTGCTCTGTATGAAAAGATTTCAGAGAATACAGCTTGGAGCTTTATACAACATGCACATGACTCACTATAATTGCATATCTGTTTTTAGGTTTTGTCTTGTTCACGTCTTGCTTTTGAATTGGGTGTGGTTATTGCTCTTTTGACATTTATTATAAAATTAATTATGCAAACCAGTCCTAAAAACAAAATCAGCATCAGTTGTCCCACAAAGAAAACCTCTCTACTCTCATACAGTCTGCTGATGTCACCCGGGCCAAAACAAATAGACTTTGCTACATTTAGTGAAATAAATAAACTCAAACTGTTGAGGAAAAAACATAGTCTTACAACTGTTTTCCTTATTAAACAGAAAAATACAACTGAACCTTTTTTTCTTTTTAGTTTTGATGCTTTGTCCACAGCAGTACATTGCTTAGTATTTGTGCCAGTACTCACGAGGAAGATGTCAATCAAAATGTGATCCAGCACAGCCCCACAGTCTTGAGATATATAGTCTGAACAGCAAAATGAGCAGTTTTTGAACTAGGTAAGTGGGTAATAACAGTTCTGAACATTTATGTTCCCTGCATTTTATGAAAAGAAACCCAAGTGTGAAAGCTACATTTAGTTATTAAACTACATTACATTTATTTCAAGCCGTATTAACAGAGGCTTTAACAAATATCATTGCTGTAAAGTCACCCGCTTTCTGCAAAATTCACCATTTTGAATAAAAGATATGGCATCCTCGTGATTCCGGTTTCTGTAAACAAAACAACGCTAGTTGACTGGCAGCGATACTTAAGGGGAGAAGTATTCAAGTAATAAAATGGGGCAAATTGCTGAACAGGAATAAGATGCACTTAAAATGTTATTTTGGATTGTTGTTGTGATTATTCTTCTGATTAAACATTTAGTCTAAAAAGTGACAGATAAGGGTTTTAAAAATCTGCATAATTTCCCAAAGTCATGTCTACAAATTACTTGTTTTGTCAGATAGCTTATAATCAAAAGACGATATGAATCTGCGAAAAACAAGTCCTAACATTTAAACTGCTGGAACCAGAAATTGCAAAATAAAATAGAAAAACATAACTGATTTATGTGAATAACTAAGATTAAATGATTATCAAATCTATTGCTGATTGCAGAGGTTCAAATGAGTATAATGCCAGCTTATTTCGTATGGTATTCTTGTGTGTTTACAAACTTTCTGCTAAAAATGACTGAACAGGTTGCCCTTCCTCCCTCAAAATTAAAAATAGCCAATGTGTTCTGCTCTGTCCATTAAGAGGAAAATGTAAAAGTAAGGAAGGACACCTTCTTTTTTTTCCCTCTTTGTGAGGGGGTGTTTCAGGATCTAATTGATGAATAGCACCTATAACTGTGAGCTGCGTCCTTCAATTGAACTTTAATTCATATGTGCATCAATCATTTTCCACCTTTTAGAACATAATGGATACTCACAGCTCTGATTACTGTGCATTTTGTCCTTGTGATGTGTCTGTGAGTGTGTGTGTGTGTGTGTGTGTGTGTGTGTGTGTGTGTGTGTGTGTGTGTGTGTGTGTGTGTAAGAGAGAAAACAGGAATTTTGTTATAGAAATCGTAAGGTACAATGAAATCTCCCTCTCTGTGAAAGCAAACATCTCTCCTCCTTTGTCTCCATTTTGTAGTAAACAAGGCCTCAGCTGTGGTCTTTGCTTGCCACCACTCAAATATTACTTTTTGTCCTTCATACAGACAAACCAAAGCAATGTGAAAGGGACTGCAACAATCTGTGGAAAATGTGTGTATGTCCATGTGTGTTTGCATTTGCATTAATCAAGTTCACACAGTCAGTCATGTAGAAATTAGTATTTTTGCAATTTTCCACTAGTTTCAGAGTCCAATACCACTGTTGTAAATATAGGCCGCTGTACACATGTATTCTTTATGATGATATTACTTATGATCAAAAACTAGCTAATGCACAAAACACAACTCTGCTAGCATATTTTATTTTACAAAGTTTTCACCAACAATCTAAAGTTCAGTCCTAGATTTCATCTTGTCCAGCGACTTCTTGCTTGTTCACTCTCTGTTTTTTTCTCCTCAGATACTACTTCCTTCAACACCTCCTTTTCACCTCTTGTAATTATGTCCATAGAGGCCCCTGAGCTGGTTACATTGCCTACTTGCCCAGCTCCGTTTCTGGCACGACAACAGCTCTGAAAACCTCCTCTTCCTGGTTGTCCAAAACACCTGTGGTAGAAACAGTAACACTCCACTGGTGCACACAGAGCAGAGTTCACAGTCCAGGCAGTCCAGCTAATAATCTGAACTAACATTAGCTAACAGCAGCTGTACCAAGAGTTTCTGGCTGTAGTTCGCAGCGGTTTACTTTACTGTCAATTGGGAAGCTCTGTAAAACACGGAGAGTTGATGCACATATGTTCCATTAGGATAGGAAGTTCTGTGTGTAGCCTAAATTTGTAGCCTAATTTAAAGTAAGTAATTTAAAGAGCAATAACTCAGTCACGGCTCCTGCCACTGTCATGTTCAGACAATGGATGCAGTGTGATTTTTAAACCATAAGGAATGTGTACAATACTGTTGTTAAACAAAATGTTAACCTATAATTTACATCAGTCTTGTTTCAGTCTTTTCTCTTTTATTCTCAACATTGTTAGCTGTGCTACCAGTGTTTCCAGCAATCAGGATCAGGTGCATTTAAATTGGTTTCATTCCCCTGTCTTGTGTAAAACCTTCAAAGGTGAGCTGTGAAACAACCTACTAGCGAAACACGATTTCTATTCCAATAACATCCTCATCAGTGTTGAAACCAGAGAAGGCACATGCACATCAAATGAGTTTGCCTATCACCCAGTTGCTGGCTAATGAGCTACCTAATTTAATTCATTACCGTGCCATACAAGGGTTTGACTAATGAGAGTGACCCTTTGCTGAATACAAACCCTGCATCTGATAGTAGCTGTGTAGGATGGGAGGAGTGAGATGGCTCTCTGTTCTTGAGTTCAGTCATCAGTTGTGTTTTTAGAGAGAGCGAGATAAGAACAATGGGTGCAGACTATTACATTACATTTATACAGATGTACAGTATAGTATGAAATAACATCTATACCTTTCTACTATCAAAGTATACTCACTTACAGCTGTGCACTGTCAGTGACATCGCTAATATATAATTGCACTAAAAAACAGCCATTATTATTAACTATTATTTAATGTCTAAAAAATATACCTAGATGTACATTTTCTGCCTTTTTAATTTTTAAAAATGAAATTGGTGTGGGGGGAAAAAACAGGAGAAAGGAAGAGCAAAATATCAGGGACCACTCCTTTTGGACAGACAGAGATGCAATAAGTGTTGCATACAGAGGGGAGAAAAGGAGATACAGTTTCACATGAATTAAATACAATACATAGAATTTCACCTAAATATTACATAGAATAAGTTGAAGAGTTTCAGGAAAAGTGTAAGAAGTGTTTGGACTAAAAAACCAAGGGTTGTCAAGAGCAGTTAGGACCTTGACCTCGAAATGAGGATGTTTTAGGGTCAAGGTACCCGAGAGACCTGGAAAGACGGCAGACACACAAGAGGCAGACCTTAAAGAGACCAGATCTGAAGGACATGTTGTAGGAAACTTCAGACAGTACATGATGCATGAACAGCTATAAGCAAAGCCACAGCAAACACCTCGAGGTTTTCATGCGTCCTCCTAAAACCTAGGACAGGGGACTTGACCCAAAACTGTTTGGGTCCATGTTTTATATAGTCAATCAAGTATGGGACAGGTCCCATTTTAATCTACTATTAGTCTTAGGTCTGTTAACATTATGCATAACACACCAACAAATTAGTAATGCTAACATAGCAGAGCTGAATCTGAAATAAAGAATGGATTAGCAATACCGTGTCAATTGTCTTGGCAAGACGGATGGATCTTTGTGTCGTATTAGGTAAGGTAACAAGTTGTAAATTACCATGAGGACCTTTTTAAAAGAAAGAAGGGATGGTCGAAATAAAATAAGACGAGATGAGAACCTGCTATGTTCAGAATGCAGAGAAAAAACAGGCTTTTGAACATAGTACTAACATAATGTATGATCTGTTTAGTTGTATGTCTTGATTAAAGTACATTTAAAAATGTTGGTTATTATTTCACTATTCAGTTTACAAATAGGAATAACTTAACAATACAAAAGAAGATACGTAGAGCTGCTGGCCCAAATCATAACCCTTCATAGAAAGAGAGAGGGACACCGCGCCTCCCTTTTTTTTCTATCTTTTTCATTTCTCCCTCTGTGCGACCAAATATTGAAAGAGAGCCCTTTCTTTATTGAGAGGGACTCTCCCTTTTTTTTTCTAGTCAGTCAAACCTGTTGTATAGGTGACAAGAGAAGGGGAACACATTCATCCATAGCCTCATGTGCCCTTTTACATCTCTCTGGTCTCTATCTCTCTCTGCAAGCACTGTGGCCTGGAAAAAGTCCATTAAGGCCTATCTTAATGAAGAGGGACAGGACACAATGGCACCCTCTGAGAGGTGAGTGGTGATCAGAGAGGTAAATGAGGAGTCCAGCTTGTCCACTCATTCCCCAGTGGACAAGACAAGGCTTTGGACTTCAGCCTGTGCCGATATAGCAGGACACGGTAATGAATGGAAAGCCAGTACTGCTGGAGCCATCAACTCACCAATCTCTCATCAGCACTGCTCCCACCGGTGTTTCATTAATACACTCCCCCATCTCTTCCCATGCCTTTGTCTGAGGTGTCTGTCCGTGCCACAATAGCGATTGTTCACTCTGAAGAAGGGAGTTAGAGCTTCTTGAAGGGGAGAATAATGAGTAATTATGTGGTTTAACTGACCTCCCCTCAAGATGAGGTTTTCCTAAGTTCTTACTGACAACCAGCCTGTCAATAAGATAAAAGGCGTGCATCATCAAACATGTTTAGCCGCGCGGTGAAACATCCATTTATATACTAGCTACAGCTGGTGCTTGCTTGTTTAAAAAAAAGAACGTGAGCGCAGTTAAAACATTTTTAAGACAGAATAGGAAGCGAAACAGATGGATACCAAGTTCCAAGATGGCTTGACATTTGGCAGTCATTCATTCAACTTAAAGTTGCTTAGCCCATTGATTGCCATTGATGGGAAACATGTATTTCTGTCAGCATGGGATTTTTTATTTATTTATTTTTTGGTTGCTGTTGCAGTATTGCAGTCAGGCACTGCGATAAATTGGCAGCCAGGCTGATTGTGGCAGATTAAGCATTCTTTAAGTCCTAATAATATGCCACTTAGAGTGCCATTAGCCTACATTAATGATGCCTTCACAGATGAGCAAGCTATCCATGCGATAGGCACTAACAGACCCCTATACACCCCCTTTTCCAACTTCTTTTGGAATGTGTTGCAGGCATCAAATTCATGTACAAGACATGTAACAGTTTGGACAATAAATATCTTGACTTAGTACTATATACAATTCAGTACAGGTCAAAAATCAGAGACCATTTGTACCATATTTAGAATTACACATTCACACTTTTGTTTTATCAGACCTCACTTCTCCTTAAAGCCCACCCTGGTGCATTATGGGGCATGAATGGCCTTCTGATAAGAAATGCTGACAGATTGGACATCCTCCCCCCCCCCCCCCCCCCCCCCATTGGCATCATGCCTGGGAGAAGTGCCACCTCCCTCCCAAGACGCTGTGCCAGGATTGTAAGCCTGCTCAGAGAAAAGAGAAGTTATTTAGTGGAGGGGGATGTTCCCATTAGGGTGATGAATGGCCTAATTACTGGAAGTAAACAGTCTCTGGGAGATGAAAGACGAACCGGGGTCCACCAGGAGGGATGAGTCGCTGTAATACAGGCTCCATCCAGCTTGGATTAAGGAGGGATGCACAGCTTGATTATGTGTATTTGTGTGTGTGTGTGTGTGTGTGTGTGTGCATCCACATATTTCTTGCAGTTTCTTAATCCTAGTTGCTTTTCGTGTAGGTTATATCATGAGCAAAACTTTCTAGCATGCATTCCGTTGTTCCACCACGTTCAGCCATTTAAGTACACATACTGAGCATTATGTGACTGTTCAATATCAACCCAGAGACAACACGTCTCACATGTCAAAATCTATATCTGACGGTATTAAGCAGATGCTGATATCTATTCTACAGTATACTCTATTGCTCCAGTTTGACTTTCTGCTCTATGAATGTCCAATCACTGTGTTGCTTCAACTGCATTGAGCATGCAGTGCAAAATTACATATTTGATGTGAGTGTTGTGTCAGGTAGTGTTACCGCTTGTAATTCTAAAAACACAGAAATGTAGTTTCCTGAAGTCAAGAGGGTTTTTGCAGGTTATTTACCAAAGGGCTTTCAGTTATGACGAAGAAAAGTCTGTGGTGGTCATGTCTAAGAATTAAATTTTTATGTTGGATGACAAATTAAAGAATAAAAATCAAGAACTATGGAAATGTGACCAAAGATCCTAAGATTTTAGGAATACTTGGCATGGCCATACTTTTTTGGACAAATACAAATTACAAATCTATCCTGAAAAAGATCCCAGTGACCATAAAGACACCTACACGCAAGCCATCACATAAACCACCATTAACTCAGTCAATGTCCCTTGTACGCTGCTGCCTCGCTGTCTCATGTCCAGACTGAGCTATTCAGCATTTTTTATGATCGATTACACAGTTAGTCAGGGGGAACCACTGGGCCTTTGGGGACCAGCAAATACACTAGACACACACACTCACACTACCATCCTGCAGCACATGTTTAAAAGCCTCCTTTTAACCTTGATCACGAACGATGAAGAACATGACACCTAATAAGTGTTTTTCATTGTCCACTGTCCCTGTAAATACATAAATCTTCCCCAGCTTGTACAGTAAAGGGTACGGTACAGAGCGATGAACATGTGTGTGCGAGAGGGCACTGATGACACACCACATGAGAAAGACAGACTCGCTCCTGCACTCCAGCTGGTATCAGCCTACTATAACGGTCAATAACACAAGATGAAACAAATAAAACATTGTAGTACAAAAACACATCAGGGAATTTATTTTCCCAATATGTAAATGGAAATCCATCTGCTTCCCTTAGGGGTGTGTTGCTGAGGCGGCATACCATGTGATACAGATACGGATGTGTGTGTGTCTAAGTGTACATGCATCATATGTCCTTGGGTTAAAATGGCAAAAGGTCAAAAGGTTACAGGAGTGCAGAGCCATGTAAGTGAGAGGTGGAGCTAGTCGTTGACACTGGCTGCATCTCAGCCCCCCGACTCCATTGTTGCCATTCTTGGAAGGGAGAAACGGGGGAGACAGGGACGCCAGCTGCCATAAGAGGCAGTGCCAGGGCAGACGGGAAATCAGCAGGCGGCATTTTGGGATAGTGCCGGTAAAGTACAAACACAGTACGGTGGGCAAGACTTGGTATTCCCCCCCTCTACACACTCCCTCTTCAACCCAGCTCCCCCTACCTTCCCAGTCTCACCCACCTCCTCACAGTATGGCCTGTTTCATCCTGTAGGAGGGTCTATATCTTTCTTTTTTTTGTTCCCTCTTTTGTCAAACCCCATTTATCCAGCTTTTTTCTCTATCTCCCTCATCACTCACAAGAGAGAACGCCATTTCTGTTACAATTTTCCTGGCAGGTTTTTTTTCGTTCCTGTACGCTTAAAACGCAACACACAGTGGTGCCATGTAGGTCTTGATAGTTAGACAAAATCATCCGGGACTAAAATAGTGACAGCAAGACCGTGAGGGTGAGATAGTCCCAGTGAGCCCTTTCCTCATTGCATATTCCTTGTGACAGAGTTCCCTTTGGGTGGGAAATTAGTTCTACACTCTGAAACAAAAATGTTCAGCCGACACAAGCCTGAGGGGACAGTTCACATGAGTATACAACACAATGCTCACACAGACAGCACACGCTCCATACAGTGTTGGAATGGCTTGTTACAGACTTTATCCATTTCCTCGTTCTCTCCTTCTTTTCGTGTGAAGAAGAAGCTCTCCTTCCTCATCCTTTCCCACTGAGGAATCTGTTTATTTCAACAAGCCCCCTCCTCCTCCTCCTCCTCCGACCCCCCCCCTCTTCACTCGATGCCCTGAAGTGTGGATCACAGGAGATGAAAAGGCTTAGGCAAGTAAAGCTCTCTTCTTTCCCTCACCGCACATTTCTGGTAGTTATTCATTCATGACAAAACCCATTCACGCTCTGACAGCCTATGTCCCCACTGATGTATGGTGTCGTCTCCTGCCACGGTCCCTGCAATGTGCACCGGAGTCCCTACTGCCTTGCACTCACCCCCCACCCACCCATACCAATTCTGTCCCGAATATCACTTTTGCTCAGGCAGGATATGACGTTGGGTTTTGGGGGGGGGGGGGTTATTCATACATATGACGGCTTTGATGCATGACAGAAAAATACGCTGATGGGGGTGAGCGCCAAGAAATGTGTTTAAGATCACACATCTGAGAGCGATGTCCCTGCCGCGTGAATGTGAATGAAGGAGAGAAATTAATGCTATTGCCTCAACTCTCCCCCCCCCCCCCTCTCCCTCTGTTATTTATTCACATTTCATTCAGTGAGCACACAACCCCCACGGTTTCTCTGTCAGACCTGGCAAATGCAGAGTGAGGGCGGCTACAGATGAATATGATTGCCCTCTCTGTCTTTCCCCGATGCCTGGGTGCAAGGAAATCAGAGTTGTTTGTAATGCTGTTTGGGATGGTAAGGGTCAACTTGTAAATCAACCTGTTTTTTTGCCCTCAGAATTCATTATCATACAGAGCAGCGGAACATGAGTCTGCTCCCTTTAGAGGATAGGCTGCTCCCTGCACTGGCATGATAGTGCGTAAATCTTCACACGCTGTTACCAGCACGATTGCTTTACACGAAACGCACTTGTATCATAGAGGTAAGAGAAGCGTAATCCTTTAAAGCTGCAAATCTATTGTTTAAGTGAATGTTACAGACACTTGACTGAGAGTGTGACCCTCCCATTTGCAACAGTCTTATAAACTTTTATGAAATAAGCAGGAATTCTGTGTAAATTTAGTCAAACTAAATCACTGAAGTTTTACTTGAGTACAGTGCCTTCCAGTAGAGACAGTCTGTCTGTCTTACAAACCAGTTCTGTTTAAGCATAACCTAACCGTTAGTTTGAAATTAAAGTATCACGGTTCATTTATTGTAATTTTGCACCACAGGCTTTTACAATTAAATGTAAGTTGTAGTCCCTTCATGCACTCTTCATTGCATAATGTCAGTCTAGACTTCCATGTCATTTATTTATGGTGGAAGTGAGGAGGACTTCCAAGAGCCTCACAGCCTGAGGAAAAGCTTCTCTCTAGTCTGGTGGTACTGCAGCAGATACTTCTGTATCGCTTGTCAGACGGCAACCTGATGAACAAGCTGGCGTAGGTATTGTCTTTTCATATCCTCTGGGCTTTCAGCAGGCCCCTCATCTCACCAATATCACTAGTGCTCGGTAAATGGGTACAAATGATGTTCTGGGCGGTTTTAATCACCTGCTGCAGAGCCCTCCTGTCCTGGGCCGTTCACATCCCATGCCAATCTTTAATGTTTCCAGGCAAGATGCTCTCTGTTACTCCTCGGTAAAAGAACTTGGCACAGGAATTTCAACCTTTTTAAGTTTCCTAAAGAAATGCTGTCATTTTTTTCATCTTACCAGACTGGAGATGTGTGTTCTCTGTGATGCTGATTCTCAGGAACCTAAAACTGTTGACTCATTGCTCCTCAGCTCCACTGATGTCGACAGGAGTGTGTGTATTTACCTCCTTTTTACAAACCTCAATGATCAGCTCTTTGGTTCTGCTGACACTGAGCAGTAGGTTGTTCTTTGTGTAAGATTAAGGTTTAACTTTTGAGATAAAGATGACACCTTCACTCACAGTTGATCATTTCTAGGTTGAAGTAAGCCACTGAGCCTATTTACATCAATTTTCTGTAACCACACATCCTCATCGGAGTCATGAGGGGCTGGAGCCTATCCCAGCTGACTTGGGTGAGAGGCAGAGTACACCCTGGACAAGTTGCCAGTTCACCACCGGGCACTGAAGACACAAAGAAAGGCAAATACATCCCCTCATCATCCAAATTCTTATCTCATCAACCTGTTTGTAGTGTTCCAAAGTAACTAAGTGCTTTTACACCTGTGCTGTACTGTAAAGCTTCACTAATCAAGCATGCAGTTGCCCCTGACTTTAAAAAATTGTTTTATGGCCGGCAACTTTACTTAGTGCCATAAAGTGTTAAATACTTACCCTGAGCACAAATTTGCTGTATTGAATGTTTATTTTGTGTTTTGGTGTTTAATGTGTCTGTGTATTTAGATGAGGCTTTGTACAGACTGTGCCAACAAATTTCCTCCTAAGGACAATAAAGTATCTACCTACAGTAGCTAGCTATACAA
Organism: Protonibea diacanthus; assembly: GCA_028641955.1. Lineage (NCBI taxonomy): Eukaryota > Metazoa > Chordata > Actinopteri > Sciaenidae > Protonibea > Protonibea diacanthus. The sequence continues at coordinate 16,198,470 of CM053986.1, read as the reverse complement.
ACTTACATATATCAGTGTAGAATGATATGATTTAACATCATTTAAAATGTATTATTTTAGGGTAGAAAAGTTGCAAAATGTTGCTTTAACATACATGTAGCTGTCACATTGGCTCATAGTTGACAGGTGAGTTTAGGCTAGTTAAAGAATTTCACTTAGCTTTTGGTTAAAGTATGAGTATAAATGTATCCCCTTGAACTTTTTAAATCCTGATTTTTATTTAACTTATGTTGACTTCATGGTGCTAGATTATTCCTATTATTCTGTTGTATTATTATTTAAATAACTAGCATAATCTTTCTAATCACAACCCTCGTGTCAAGCCTACTTGTGTGTAGAAGAGAAACATGATTTGGCAAAGGAAAACCGTCTGCACATGTGAGTCTATTCTAAGCTTTGCATCTCCTATCAAGAATTGGCTGGTACCCTTCTTCACACTCCCACTGACTCTATTGTGAAGCTTCTTTCGACTATTACATTACCCCATTGGTTTGGTTGAAAAGGATTACAGATCAGTTGGTTTCGATTTCGGTGTAATATTGACTGAAATGTCTGGCATTTCAGTTTACAATCAGCAGCCAAGAAAACAGGAAAAGTATTTAGAAAGCGAACATTAGCAACTATTTCAACTATGAACAAGTACAGTATGGAGATGGGTCCAATATAGGTGTGAAAATATCCCTGTTGTCAAACTTAAGCTTAATGCCAAAATAAGTATTAAGAAATCTCAATAGGAAACGCAAACCGGTTGGAATGAGCCTACAGCGGTGACAGATGGTTATTATCAACATCAACAAAACTGTTTTGTTCTCAAAGAAACTGAAGAGAAAATATAATTTTCTTGCTTTTCTTGTCTTGCAAGTACCTTAATCCAAGCAATTGTTGGATTATTATTGCTTATTTATTAGTTTTAAAATGCGTCTATTGTAAATCGTACCTCGTGAAGCATTCATATTTTCCCCTATGGAAATTATGTATTTTACTCTGATAGTAACATGTGACAGTCTGATCATTTAATATAATAGTCTCGACTTGCAGACTAAAATGCAGTAAGAAAGTCAGTCTGTCAGTCAGCTGAACAATCATGGATTTCTCTCAAGCTGGAAACTATACTTTTAAACTTGGCCGCTCCATTTGTGCATGTTCGATACGTCTCTCATCTTGACTCACTCTCAACCTGGCACTTCAAAAAAACACAGTTCTTCATTCATATTAGTGCCAGAAAGGCAACTGCTTACTGAACCCTCACAAAATAGTTTGGCTAAGAGGATTTGACTAATATCTCATTAGCTTAAAGGCAACAGCTCATTCTTTCCTCACTTTTATTTGGACAGCATGGCTCTGGATTAACACTCTCTAAATAACAAATGCCACCAAGCCAATTTATTTGGCTTTGTTCGCTTTAATTCAATTTCCGTTACCCCCTCAAAACACCCTGGGATTGTTTTTTATTAGGGCTGTAAAAAAACCCCTGCAGGGTTCAGGATAGAGCATGAGGCTGACAACAGTTTTGTGAAAGAATCAAAGTGACGGAGAGACCCCGGTATCAGTACAGTACCAGCTCCTGCTACTGTAATGCATTACATGCCATGCTGAGACACAAGCTAACAAACGCTGTCATACTGTTTGGTAAGCTCTACAAAAGAAGGGAACACCATGCTTTTGTATGGATTTTTAAATAATCACAACAAGACATAACAAAAAGAGCCCTTCTCTATTCACAGACACGTCTTGTCTGCTGATTTGTGTGGGGAGTTACTGTCTGCTCTGCTTTGCTCCACTGAATTCAGCTTCTCCGCTCAAGCTGCTGCCTTGTCCTCATTCCCGTCATTTCATCCCTTTATCTTTAACAGCAATAGGTTTGCACTAATGAAGCTTCAAGAGGGACATGCAAGCACACAAGCTTGATATTTTAGACATCTTTTTCTTTGAGTGAATCACGCATTTGTACGAGTTTGTGCCAGTAGACATGCTTTATGAATACTGCGCGTGTTTGTGTCTGCCACACAGCACTGTGAGGGTTCTTCAGATTTAGTACCACAAGAAAGACCTTTTATGATCCTTGTCAGCTGGGATGTAAGAAGGGTTCAGGTCTGTTCATATACAGTCCTCACAACAGTTGTGTTGATCTTCTGTGTGAGCACAGACTGTATATTTATGTATCTCCTCCTAAGTAATTCTCTAACATGAACTTGTATGTCACTTTGGAGTTAAGCATCCAGCATGATTTCTCTCTGTATCACTGTGCCAGACAGGCAAAGTGGGCCAGCACTAACATTTCAGAGCATTTCAGCATGCAGTACCTACACCCTGGGGCAGCTGCAAGAGCTCACGCCAGCACATTGTCATCCCCCTTAGCCTTTTTCTAGTCAGAGACATTTGCTACGCTGCCACTTTTTCCCTCTCGCTGCTTTTTGCTCGTGTCTGACACATCCTTGTTGTTCATTTCTTATACATGCCATCTTCCCCCAGCTGCTGTAGCTCTTCCCAGCCAGTCGGGCCCATTAAATTGGTGTTTACTGGTAGCAGAGATTGTGTTCCAGTCTCAAGAAGGGCCACCCACAAACACTCCATCGAACTGAATAAAATATGGTCGTGACATTACACACGCAGTACTCCAGGGGCTCGCAGAGCCAATGAGGTTCAAGTGAGAGGTGAGGTTGGCGTGGTGATGGGATTGAGTGGGTGTTCAGTGAGGTAATACTCTGTAAGGTAACACCACAAGAGTGTCGACTTCTACTGGAAACACATACTGAAAATAGTGAGATGCATCCTTTATGAAACACAGTTCAGGAGTTCACAAGAGAGAGAGCACTGAATTTATATCCAGGAAATACCGGACCTCTCATACCACTCCGCAACGAGTCATGCCACTTATGCTGACTTGAATCAATGTGTACCAGCAACACTATAAATCAGTATAGACCTAACCACATATTAGTGTCAAAAGATGAAATGAAAAGATTTCCACTAGGGTTGTAAAATTTGTTGGAAGTTGGAAACTTTCCATGGAAATTAATGGGAATTTATTGGAATAAACAGGAATAAACCAGAAATCTACAAAACTGAAGGTTAGCCCTTAACAGGGAACTTAAATATAGTTGGGAAAACATGTTTTAGCATAATATTGACTAAAACAACCCATACATTTCTATAATTCCCATGGAAAATTTCCAATTTTGAATATTTCAAATATTTGCCAGCTTAACTTCCCATGGAATGTTTCTGGAAATTTACCCAAAAATTGTCCACTCCTTTGCAACCTTAATTTCCACTAACTGCTGCTGTTTGATCGCCAGTAGATTTAACATCTACCTTTGTAGCTACATAACAAGCAGCTCTCGGGGCCAAATGGAGCACAGCCATAGAAACGCTGCTTGGCCGGCCAGCATGGCCTACAAAAGCCTGCAGCATTGCACCACTAGTTGCATTTATCTTTTTTAAGTAGACAAATTGAATTATTAGTCAGCAAAAATTCATCATATACTGTATGTTTTGATTTATTGTTAAGCACCTGTTGAGAAAAACGTCAAACATCAGGTGGAACCTCTTAATAATAATCTTTTTTTTTTTCTCCCCTATGATCTCCTTTTTTTCGTCATCATGCAGGTCTTGTTAACAGGATTTCTTTGTAGGGTTGTTTTCATCTAATTAGCAAACATGTCAGCTTGCTTAGCTGTTCACACGTCAAGGTACTACATTTACATGTGGGGTTACATGAAAACATCCCATTACGTCTGTATACGTCTGCCAGCAGCCCAGTACTCCAGGACCCTGGTGGAGCTGAGGTGCACTCTACAAGCTAATGGGCCTTTTTTGTTTACCCTATTTGGTTGGCAGGCATTTCCTGGGTAATTGTCCCTGCTAATCATTTGTTGGCTGCTTGGCAAAAGAGAGCTCTTAAAGCATATGAATTCACAATGCTGCTGCTGTTGAACAAAGCAAGAGAGCAAAAAGACAATCCATTTTTACACAGAAAAATAACACTTTGTGCGAGTTTTTTTGTTTGTTAGTTGTTTTGATTTTTATTCCACTATCTTTACTTGGTCATTATCTAAGCATCTGCTCAGACTTCTACCAAGAGAAACATCCTCAGAACATTTTCTCTCTTGCTGTTACAGATGACATATACTTTGGTTTACATCATTACAGCAAAATGGCATGCTTATTTCCTAATACCCCCCCCCCCCCCCCCCCCCCCCCCGCCAACTCCACACATCCTGCACCAAAAGTGCTTGCACATCCAATTTACAGACATACCTTGTTTCCATGCACTAGCTCCTCTCCAAAAATACATGTATCTCTGATATCTGTACCCAAGTGTCAACTGCCGAAATGAGTTTTGCACTTCCACAATAAAAAATTGTCAAAAGGCTAAGGCATTTTTTCAACTTGGAGTGAGTGGAGCTTTAATGTGCCTGCAAATGAGCTCACAAATCTCTTAGGCCACAGTACTGCATCTTTGAGATAGCAGAGAAATGGTTTCTGTATGCGAATATATCTGAGTCTGTGTGTGTGTGTGTATGAATGCGTTGTATGCATATGCAGTGTGTGTTTCCAGGGTGTAGAGACAAAGTGTAACTAACTATCTGCGTGATGTATTATAAGTTGAATCCTTTGGGCTTATAGCCGATTACATCCAACAACCAGCAGCATCTTTGACCATATTTCAAAATTAATATTATTTGATTTGGCTTTTTTCATAACAGTTCTCTGAGGTAGTGTGTCTCTGCAGGTTTGCTTTTAACTCACTTAAACTTCTTTCATAGTGAAGGGTGGCAAGGGAAATTAAATAATGGGCTTGGCAGTGTGCAAAGTGAAGGGATAATGACGGAGACACTAGCAGGAGTACCTTTCTCTACCTTTCTTCCTCTACCAGGTCTTTTTAACCACTTCACATCTATGCTCTCCTGCCTCTTCTCATTGCATGAAAAATGCAGCTGAGCTGATGAATATGAAAGAGGGCTCCTTTCTGAGCCATTTTTTCACTCTTTTGTTTAATTCCCCGTTTTTTTGCCACAGCTCCTAATCATGGCCCCCCATTTCCACTAGCAAATGACTGGAAAAAAGCAGCTCATTTCTTCAAAGCCCCATGCATAGCCAACATTTTGAAATATTAATAAAGGTTCATTTTAAATAGAGGATGAGGTCGTTTTTGCTTTTCTTGCAACAGCTTTCGCAATCCCCTTCCTATTTGTGTTCTTGCGTGAAGCAGCAAAAGGGGATATCTTCAGAGATTGGATCGTGGGCCAACTGCAGATTTTTGCTAATAATCTTCTCAGCTTGGTTAATATTATAGCTGTGGACAGGCAGGACTGTGTGCCAAGATGGAGGAGACAGCTGAGGTGACTCCTGGATTTCTCTTCAAAAAGACAAAAAGCGAGGCAGAGAGTACAGCTGTCCTGTTTTCACTCGTTCCCATTATCCCCCTACTCATCTTTTCATCTTCCTCTGTGTGGCAGGTGGTTGAGAGAGAAACAAGCGTTTCTAACAGAGCATTCAGAGAATAACCAGTGCAGCAGAAAGTGGGCAATTAACATAAAAATACCGTCTTCAACCGCACCTTGAAAAAGAGACTCAGCAGCAAAGCTATGCTGACTAACACCCTAAGTTGCGGTCTTTATGTGTGTGCGAGTATTTACCAAAAAAAAAAAAAAGTTCATTATCTCTCTTGTTCCAGTGATGAGGACACTCTTCTTTAGTCCGTCTCTCATCTTTCTTCCCGCAGCCACCTTATCTTAGTTTTAGACTTTTTAAAAAGCACACCCACGGTCCAAAGAAAACTTAAATAAGGAAAGGAAAAGCTTTTAACACTGGGTATATAACACACTTCCTCTGCTATCTAATTACCTTTTGAAAGGCTATCTTAATAGGTGCAGGTATAACTTTCAAAACAATTATAGGAGCCTGAAATTGCTTGGATAATTCAGATATCATTGAGGAGTTCCCAGTGACCAAATGTAGCAAGGTTTTCTGATGTTACTGAGGTCATTAAAGACAATCCTCATCCAAAAATATTGATACAGTTACTGGTTGTTAGGGATGTAATGATACACTCAACTCACGACTCGATACAGTTCACGATTTTTTGTTCACAATACGATTTTCTCACAATTTTTTTTTTAACCAAAATAAGCTCCAGACAAATTATGACCAAATAAAATTTAAAAAAAATCTTAGAGGTGCTTTCTTTACAGAAACTTGGTAAAACAGTTTGTGTCCTCTTATAAAAAGTACAACTTACATGGTCATCTTAAACAACAAAATACATGTATGGGTTAGAGGAGAGCAAAGCCTCTTGTCAGGGTGGTTTGCCCCCTCGGCAATTTTCGCTCACGAGGTGGCGTAACGTTACTTTGCTTCTCACTGTGGAGTTTTGAACTGAACAACATGCAGCAGCATAGTGGTGGCGGCCACTATGCTGCTGCATGTTGCCACTACATGTTAGCAGTCTATTGCAATATTTGCATGCAGTTTTGGTTTTGTCTTTCCATTTCTCACCGGTTGTGTTTGTGCATATAGGCAATCCAAAATGCTACCACACAGGTGATTTAAAACAGCTCGGTGCATACTCTATTTCAAAGTTGTTGCCTACCGTCGCCATGTCTTCCCTCGTTCTGTGCCCTGTACCTACGTAGTGATGTAAGTCACGTGACTTGACGTCTGATGTTGAACAAATGAATCACCAACCAGTGACTTGTTTTAAGATAACGTAACCTATTTCTAAAAAAAAAAAAAAAGGAACATACCCTACTTCTCTCGCATTCGCGATTAATTTTTTCTGTCAACCGGTGCGAATCATCATGCATTTGTACCGATTTTTAATCATGTCACAATGCATCGTTACATCCCTACTGGTTGTTTAATTAACCCAGTGAGGAACTCGGTTGTCTTCACAGTCGTCTGGTGAGCAGTGCTTGATAAGTTTTTTTTCTTGCATACAGGATTCTTCCATTCGCCGTGTTGCCATTTCAGAGGAGCTGTTCCACACTACATGGCAGGAATGTGCTTTGCAGGAGGTTTTTAACCCTTTTTAATTTTATCATTTCATGGTCTTGTTTCTCATTTAGCCCAGATAAATACAAAAACAACCCCAAAAGAAAATATTAATGTTGAAATGAGCTCCCAGCTGATTTATTTACAAACATTTATGAATGTGGTAGTGCCTTTTTAATGCAGTGCCTCAGGCAACGGATTAAGTTATTGCTTACCAGGGACACTTTTCAGAAAAATTCAAGCAAGTCTGATCAGAAAATAGAAAAAACATAATATGACAAGATCACAAATTCTAGTGGCCTGTCAGAAAATACAAACTAGAAAGTTCCAGATAGTGTGGCTGACCACCCGGGTTTGGGAACTTTTGTCCCACATGATAGTGTTAAAATAAGAAAGAACTAATCTTACTTGGCAAAGATCAGGTCGTCGTGCTTTGCCATATCCAACTGACACTTTGCAGAATGTCCACTGCAAATAAGCCTTCCAACCCATAGGGACTGCTAATTCAGCTCTAAGGAAACACCCACTGTAAAGCAAAACCGTATACAGACTCTCTGTCTTTTCTCTAATGCATGCTAAGATGGCTCCCTTCCCTTTCCTGCTGTCCAGTGGGTGGTTTGATGAATATTGATTGTGAGTAAACGAATAAATGAGCATACATGCATATATTTAAAAAAAATATATACATGCATGCTATACATCAGCACCTGTATAGATTCAGTTCTATTTACATTAATCATCACAAAGCAAAGTTGGTGGAAATTGTTTCCAGTACAATATACACACATGCACAGATATTATATTGTATACACACACTGGACCAGACTGGGTTTGGCTGCTGTCAGATGTCATTGTTGAGGAGCTCTGTCGAGAACAGCCAGACGATGAAGCCTGATTGACAAGCGTCGTCAATACAGCTCTTTTTATCTCATCAAGCTGAGACTTTTTTGTTATTAAAAAATTGACTCTGAAGCGGCTGTCTCTCCACTTTTGTTTGCTTAAAATGCATGCATCCGTATGAGCACAGACTTACCAAACAAAGCCCAGAGCTATTATTTATTGAACTGCATTCTGTCTATGGGTACTGTAATTGATAAATTAATTGACGCTTCTTTTTGTAGGGTGTCATAGGAGTTTGGAAAAACAGTTCAAAAGTTCAAACTGAAATCATCAGTGGCTGAATTAACAAACAAGATGTTCGGGGCAAAAATGGGACTATGATCCTCTGCTGGACTGTTGATTTTTTGGGGTCTTAGGGGATTGTTGAGCAAGGATTGTTCAATATTGCCATGTTTAAAGTTCCCTAAACTACTTTATACTGTGAATGCCTTCCAGAATGATCCATATGAGCATGTTCAATGCCTTCCAAAACCACAAATGACCGTTACAAAAATGATTCCTCTGAGAAAGTGGACAGAAAAAGAGCAAGTGGTGTGTTCACTGTGCAGCCAAACGAGCTCACACTGTTTTAATACAAGAGGAAGGTTGGGAGTTTTGCACACAACAGCATGGCACAGCAAAAGGAGTTAGTTGTTTACCTTCAACAGTTGTACACTCTTCTTCCATTTCTTCCAATATTTAAAACCGATCTGTTGCCGACGGAAAGCGGCAACAATAACCCTGTCTTGTTTCGTAGATAAATACTTTGCATTGTGGGTGGCTGCTTCACAATAAAAGCTACCCCATGGTTGGCCAGTTCAATGTTTTTTATATGAAGCAGTGAGAATTTTTCAATTTGCATTAACGGTGACTTAATGTAGCCGAGACGCAACTGTAGGGGAATAATAAATAAACAAGGGCACTGATACAAAATGTAGATTAATTATGGAATTAAACACAGTAAAGTTGGAGCGCTGTAATCAATGGCACAAGGAAAGGTGGAATCGGCCAGAAGTAATGAAAACTGCTGTAGAGGGAAGGCAAACTGAATGAAATGAATGGCTGTTAGGTTATAAAGTTCTAAGAAGGATCAGAAATTAAGTTTAAAATAATCTTCTCTACATGGTGACTTGTCAAAATTATTTCTGTTTTAGGCAGTGTAGCAGTGTGTAGTAGATGCTGGTGCACTGCATAGACAGGATGTCTTTCTATTTTTTCTCAGTAATTAGTTACTAACAGACGATGAAGAAGTGTTGAGACAAGATAATATTATTAGGTGGCTATCAATTGTTGTAATACAGGTACACAGAATAGGATGATGACAAGCTGAGATCAGAGTTTTATTCTAGCAGTTTGCCTCCCATTAAGCATTCATCATATGTTTACTAAATATGGCTATGGGTAGTAGCATTATCCCGTTCTCATCACTGTCACAGCAGGTAGATGGATGATGAGAGGCGCTCATAATTGTCAATTAATTCAATCATCTGTGGTGGACACCCGGAGCTGACTAGTGGAACGAGGCACAACTGAGACTGATGTTTTCAGACATCTTTCTACTTTTTCTTTTTTAAATCACTTTTTTCAGATACCATTGATACATTGTGAATATTTAAATACTTGCTTGTGTATGTGTATATGTCGATGCAGTGGCTCTGGTTTTCATTCACACATGCACCTTTGGGAGTTTCCATATAGAAGTCTGCATCTTTTAGAAATCCTTCAGCCATCTTCAACTCCTCAGAAGTAACTGGTGTCACCTACATATACTCGTACGTGTATTGCTCCTGGATATTCCAGGCTAATGGATCTCTTTTAGATGATCAAGTAATGAAAATCAAATTATGTTTGAACAAGTGTGACACTTGAAACAGAATTCAATCCCGTCTACATCTGCATGCCTCTCCATGTTTCATTGGAGAAGTTCACAATGAAAGGAAAAGCAGTGTTTGCTGAGTCATAGCACATATGTTGAGCAATCTGACTTTTATTCATAGTTGTTTTTTTTCCAGTATTTTATATATTTATTTATTTACACTGGAAGGTCAGCGTTCTTTACACAACTGCCACTGAACTCGTGTGTCAAAGGACACAAGATGAGCTGCAATAGCTCCCCCTGCTGGATTTAAGGCACACTCAACACTTCCTTTCAAAGGATGGCCATGAGTTTAAATTATAGCAGTGGTGATAGATTTAAAAGGAAAAAGTGGTAAAATCTGATCTGAAAACAGTGTTCAGTATAAGCAATGGATGCTACCAAATAAACAAAAATCTAAATAAGGTCAATAAATTATTATTTTTTTTAAATCCATTAATTCAAAACATTAATTGTGATAAGAAAATATGGAAATGTTAGACCCTTTTCTGTACCAAAGTATAATATTTAAACCCACACCAGGCACATTTAAATGTCTGTAAATGCTAACAGCTGAATGAAACATGAATCGTAAATGACGCAATAGCTTCAGGTGTTTACATCAAGTGTGTATAGTCTAAGGACCTAAACGGCTGAACAAGTGTGTAGAGTGTACATGAAATGCTATTCCCTGAAAACAAAGCTATAGAACATTCAAGTGGTTATGAAGAGATCAGCATCTGTCCTCTCGCTCAGCTCTGGAGACTGGAACGACCTGCTTGACTGCTACCAGTGGTCGCCTCCCTGCCAGTGGAGGTGGGAATAGTCGGTATACAGGGAGCTTCACGATCACACTCAGCAGTGATCGGCTCCATTGAGCATTCCATTGAGCATCTGGCGGTCCGTCATTACGCACTGCATTTGAAGTGCTACTATTTCACATAGTCTGCTGTGACTCCCACACAAGGGACAGTGGATGAGTTTTATGATTACAGAACCACAGCCATGCATCATTTGTTTAGGCTCCCAATACTACGGTACACAATCTGCCCGCTGTTATGTGTGTGATCGTGAATGGATATATATTGTGTGGCTGGGTGGGTGGTTGAGTATTCATTTGCATGTCCTCTTGTGTATGTGTGTACGCCTGCAAACCAGCATCTGTCAGTTTGTTTTTAAGTGGCCTGCTGTACCTGCATGCGTCTGCGCTTGTGTTTGGATAGGTTTCCTTGTGTGTGAGTAAGCGTGCATGTCCGTCTGCAGGTGTGTGCTACTCTGTGCTTGTAGGAACAAGGAGGGGGTGGGGGGGTGGAAACACAGGTAGACAGAGGGACGCTCCGCTGCGTTCACACTATGTGCGGCAGGGGTGCGGAAATGCCGTTCTTGGCAACATACATGTAACATGTGTGCCTGGTAGGTGGCTTGCGACACACCAATGGTATGTGCCAGTTAGTAGCACCAGGCACCCGTGTGGAGCCACGCCAACCTCCTTCCAACACCATGGGGCTCATTTAGGGCAGAGTAACAGCTACTGCTAGGTAGAAGTAAATGTCCTTCACAAATCCAAACAATATTTCCGGAGGTACTGTCAACCAAACCAAGCAAAACCAGGAACACATTGCAGTTTATTATACTTGTTTAATTTCTGTATAAACATCTTTGCAATGCCTTGAACTCTTTTGTATTCTGTGTGTGTGTGTGTGTGTGTGTGTGTGTGTGTGTGTGTGTGTGTTTTCTTGCTTCAGTTGAGTACTAAATGTTTAGCGAGGTACAACTCACCCGTGTTATACCAATGTATGCTTGTCCTTGTATCAGGATCTCTATGTGTCTATTTGTGTGCTGATATGTGTGTATGTGTGTTTCCTGGCCCCCAGTGGTGCATTGGGAGGCAATGCAGTTTGGTTCTGTGCACGTACCGTGTTCTCATTACCACTAACAGCCTTGAGCCGGCCTCGTCATTAGAGGGAATCATTCTCAATCCAATCACCTATCGGTTACGCTACGCTACAGAGGCCCACAATCTGTCCTCATCCGATGGCTGAGATTTCTTTCTGATGTCTCCTGAATCGCAAAGGACGAATAATGAGACAAGGAGAGAAACAGGAAGAGCAGAGAGAGGGAAAAAAAATGAGACAGACTCATAATCAGGGTTTCTGATTGCTGCTGGTCAGTTTACAGCACAGGTGCCATTACATATCGTCATACAGTAGCACATATCTAAAGGATCATACAACACACACGTATCCAACCTAAACAAAATAAGAGGTTTTTAATTGCCTTCAAAATGACATCAGCATTTTCTGATCTGACTTCCCTCTCAGCACAATGACTTTGGTTTAAGGCGCTGAAGCTATTTAGTTTATAACAGCATTGACTATCGGTAGGGGAAGCCAGTCTCCAGTCCCATACTTTATTGATCCATTCATCCATTACAACCTACTCCCTTTGCAGCACTAACAGTGAAGTCCCTGTGAAGTCAAAATCTTTGTTGAAATGTTGATATATATAGCACTTTATGTTACCCATATGCCAAACAATGACAAAAAGTCACTTTGTCTGTATTTTTGGGTATTCTCAACTCTTTGAAATGAGCAACTCTTAATATTTTAAAGACAAAAAACTAACTACTAACTAGTTTTGCCTGTAATCAAATTCTTTCTTTTGATGCCACCTGAATTCGGTATCCAAGTCATTTACAGAGATCCCTGACGGAAAGATGACTTGTCTGACAGGCCGAGCACATCTGCTACTTACATTATTAGCTCTGTTAACCGCGCAGCTTGGTTAGGTTAGCTGAATCAGCATTGGGATGCTAAGATCCTACCTCAGTACGAAAAAAACTTCAGTACTGTATTCATCAACCTTTCCTCTGTTGGTCCTGGATGCTGTGGTTGGTCCTGGTCCACGGTTCACTGGAAGCTCCCACTCATACACATACAGTAACGCGCACTCAGCTCTATTGGCTGCTGTAAATGGCAATCAGTGTCCGTGACATGTCCTTCCCAGGCTGCTCATTTGTACATATGCAGAAGCAAATAAAGCAAGAAGCAAAAGGCCTTCTTTTAAATCAGTTCTTTGGAAACAGTCGGGTTTCTATTCAGCTATAACAACACACACAGTATATACACAGCAACATACACAGACAGCAAAAAACTTGAGTACCAAAAGTAAATAACATACGTACTATGAATGACTTGTGGACATTCATACTGCCTAAAACAAACACTACACACAATTTGCTTATGTTTTCTTAATTTGCAGGACGTTGAGTTTTCAGGGTCACTGTAGGTTAAGACTTTGTTGCCAAGCACTGCAGTCTTACAATAGTGCTGTGGAGCTTTAATGACCACACTACCAGATCCAATGGAAGTTGTTTTCAGTACCGCATGGGAACAAGGCTCAGTTCACACCAACATTACATATAGACAGACATCAATATAACATATCACACAATTAATAATAATTCACAGGTTTTCTAGGTAGGCAGAGAAAGCTGCTGAAATGTTCAGAACATGTTGCATAAATGCAGGGGCATATCCTGGAGTTGGGAGGTAGAGTTCAGAATCGTATTGCAACAGGAAAAAAAAAAAAAAAAACTGTTCTTGAAGCAGGATGTTTTGGTAGACATGGAGACTTGTAGTGCCTCCCAGAGGGCAAAAGTTGAAACAGTTAGTGAACAGGGTGAGATGATCCATGTAATTATGATCTTGTCTGCTTTTTTTGATTAGGCGTTTGTTATTTTGTGACTCGGTGGAGGGAGCTGCGGATGATCTGTTGACTGTTACTGCTGCCCAGAGCAGCGAAAACATAGTGTGGAGTTGCATACCCTTCTCTGTTAATAATCAATTTCTATAACCCACTCTTAGGAATTGACAGCAACAACAACAAAAGATCGCAGTCTTAAAATACTTATCACATATGTCCCACATATTTACTATTGTATGTTTTCTGCTCACTCTTCTATGTTCCCTGATTTTGTTACATCCTTCCCTGCTTTTCTGTTCTCCCACCGGTCCTTCCCTGCATGTCTGTCTTCTTGTGGTGGTGGTGGTGGTGGTTGTAGTGGTGGTGGCTGTGCAGGTAGGGAATATGAATTACCTGGCAGGCAGGCAGTGTTCTGCTTGGAAGACTGCTGTCAGCATGGTGAGGATGGATGAGGAGAGACAGGAGAGAGATGAGACTGACAGCTCCAGCCAGCCTTCATCCATCCATCCATCCACCCACCCCTCCCTCTCACTCACCCTTCTACCGCGCCTCCCCTAAAATCCTTGGGCTTTTTTCCCCTGAGAGAAGAGATCTTTGCCACCGCTTTCCCCAGCTAAAAATAGAATAGCGACACGAACATATCACATGGAACAACATATGAAATTCTGAGTATAACATACTAACTGAACCAAAACTGAAGTGGTTTGTGAAGGAGTCAAATATGCGTTCGCCTTTTTTAGATTTGACAGAGGCAACAGTTGACACTTTCCTACCTTGTGCTATAACTGAAACTAAAATATGATCATACCGGTTATTAACTATTTACCAATCGTTTTGCTACTTCAGTGGTTGAGATTTTAAGCTTTCTCTTCTGAGACTGTCAGGCATCATGAACTACCACACAATGCGCTCTGCACTTTATTTAATTTCCTCAGCCCAAGAGTGGACATCAGTGCAGAAAGGATTTAAAGGGATCTTTGGACTTTGCATTAACAATACTAATGTACAGTTGTCAGCAGATTTGCTGGGCTGGAAAGCAGCTTAATGACGCAAACGTGTGCCAATATTAGTTGTTGATGCAACATTGTCGACATCAGTCTGTAACAGCATTGCATTTGCCAACTTTTTACAAAGATTCTGTGGTACTCTCATTGTGTCTGCTCTTGTTAGCCTTTATCACTTTCTGCAGACCCCAAAACAGACTCCGAACCTGCTGTGTTTACATCCCCAATCCACTCAGGGAGTGGGAAGATTTGGAGGAAACTAGTAGGGAATACAGTCGTTGCCGTGACAACACAGAAAAAATGACATGTAATTGGCATGTTTATTTTATTTTTATTTTTTTTAAGATGACAATATCCAGATACTGATCTAACTAATACAAGGTATGGCTTTGAGGTGGCTGGTGACTACAGTTGTGCATTCTTTGCTTGATGTCCTACAGCTTTACAGAAAGAGGTGGAGGTTAATCCAGCATATTCCTGGCACTTTTTTCTCTTTTAATTTGATGCATCACATTGCACTAAGAAACCTCAGCCTCGTTAGCCATCTGATTGGTCCTTGGGAGTGATAGAGAGAAAGAGGCGTGGTGATATGTAGTGAAAGTTCTTGAAGTGGCATTTTTGGCGTTACCACTTTAATTGAAATGTGTGCTAATATGTTGGAGCAGGCAGATTTACACTCAGGTAGCGCTAACAGTGCAGCACAGCAGTACAACACTATTTACTGTAGTTGACATATAAATGGGAGAAGTGTGCTGTGCTGCAATTGTCAGTTCTCCGTGATTTGATATTATGCGCCTGGTCATGCATGCTCTTTTCCTTTTTTTTAAAAAAAATAATAATAATTTTAGCCTCATTTTATTGTAACATTGTTCCTGTTTATTTGTCCCTTTTCCTGTTCTGTCTCTCTGTCCTCAGTGTGACTCTGGTGACGATAAGCTGAGGTATCAGGCGGAGCACCCATGCAGGGATCCATTAGGCAAAAACCAATTTCACACAGAGCCAATTTCATAAATATGGAGTATGGGCCCACCTTTAGCTGTGCTTGACTAGCTTTTGGAGGGATACACATAACCATAAACAACGAGCCTGAGCACTCCTTTTAAATGATGGCTGGAGTGTGTGGCATGGACCTAAACACATTAAGTTATGATTTTAACAGTTTAATGAGGGACACAGTGAATAACCCTTTCACACAAAAACAACCCAAATGGAAGATCTGTAATTAGTTAGAAAAATTTAGACCAGCCTAATAATACTGTCCATTCACTGTGTAAAATGTGAAAAAAGCATTGCTTTAAGTATATTTCCCCTGGTTTACTCTGGCTTTATTTAGTCTTTATTTGATTTCTGAGAGGCAAGCTGACATTGGGCAAGTGGCGTAAACATTCACGCTTATGGGTCCAATTTAATTCTTCTTAATCCTTGATTGACTTAATTTATATAGCATCTCTATCAAGACCCCTTTACCTTTACCCACAGCCATATCTATACACGAATAGTGTCTGCAATGCAAGCCTTGTTTATCAGTTTGCATCGATCATTGTTCAACCCAGTGGCTTATTTTACAGTACAGACCTCTGTGGAAGTGCTGGGATGATGATGATGATTGTTATAGTTAATGTTTTAACATTTGGGTCCAATCACTTAGTCAGTACAGTCACCACACATAAAATATCTTATAGGTGCTCTAGGTGTTACTGCTGTTGATGCTAACCACCAAATTTCTCTGGAAATAGAATCATAATATACAGTGTTTCATTATACAGGGTTAATGAGCATTAATGGACAGTCAGAGTGCAATTTGCGTCAGGGAGCAGTGTTGAAAACATGTTTCAATTTTAAGTGAAGGATCTGAATGATTTCACCACCACTGCCTTTAAGCATTTTGGAATAAGAACTCACAATGTACCAATGAAGGAAGCATTTTTGCACAACACACACAACACAAGCCACTGCAGTCTCTCAAGTGCTCACACACCAAGAAAATGCCCTTCATGTTTATTTTCTACAGTTCAGGACCTCTTTTCTCTAAAATGAGCTTCTGAGGTCACAGACGAATCAAAATATCTCTGATTTTAGAGACTTAGGAATACAGAATGCCTGAACGCCTCTTTTATAGCAGAGATGCTGCAACATGAAGGTGAGTTGAAACAATCGAGGATACGTCATGTTGGAAGCCTGCAGCCTCTCAGACTCTGTGGTTTGCAGAACTACAGCAAATCTCTTTGCATGACCCTGGAGCTATGTATATTTTCAGATTTTATTGAGGTTTCTAAAAGAATACTTTGTACCACATACTTATATTGTACTTATGGTCTTTATTCAGGAAGTGGGTCGATCTTCACTTGAATAAGCTCAGTTTATATCCGAAGGTCTGTTTTCGGTGGTAGTAACATGCTCATTGCTCACTCTCTTCTTGCTCCAGAGCTCATGACACAATTCCTTGACCTCACCTACGTATGATTTGGAAAATTGAAATCTGTGCAGCCTGTACTATTCCTACAGGGAACAGCATTGGAGAAAAAGCTCCATTTAGGTTCTAATGAGGCTCTGATTATATGGTACTTTGTTTTGGTTATGCTGGTGGAAAAAGTCTAATTTTCAAGTCAATGACTGAACCTTTACAACACTCTGCATATGTAGCATCTAACTGCTGCATGTATATGGAGTGTTGCCTAATTGGCCATAGGGCAGGTAATCAATACTGTGTTTCTGTTTCTACCAAGATCACAATTTTCTCCCAGGAAGGTTTTTTTTTTTTTTTTTTTTAAACAAGAACACCCTACATCATTTGATGCCTCATAGTGCATTACATTTGGATTTTACAGGATCCTATTCATCATTATTTAATGTTGTTTCATTTGATAATTCATCAGCACTGGCAGCTCTCACAGCACCAACTATGTAGGAAAAAAAAAATACAACTCCTGCAATTACCTATCCCTACAAACCTAAGAGTGCAGCTAAGTTCAATCAGAAGTCACCCTGAAGGCCTCTGCAGGGGAACAGACACATTTGAACATTTAAACCCTGGATCACTTCAGGCCTGGAGGATGATACAACCCAAACTGCATACTCTTATTTTCCCACATTAACCACAAAGTGTAGTTACTAAATCTAGTTAGCTTAAAGTGTCTGGAAAGTGCTTTCTAATGTTGCTTTGCTGCCATAGTTTAGTGTGGAGATATAACTGTATATCAAGCTCAGATTAGTCAGGCACTGGAGTAGGGATGATGATTTAATGTGCCAATTGCATAGCTTTGATTACATATTTATTAAGATTTAGTTTTGAGTAGAATATTACTGAAGCCCGTGCACATTATCACACATCATTGTTCTGCTGCCATGTTCTACAGTATATATTCTCACTGTTGAACTAATTCTCCAGTTGACCTTTGCTGTGGTGGCAGTTTTGGGTGCTGAGAGCCAATGTAATGCCTCACCATATGGGGAAATCAGCAGCAGTGGAACAAGGTGGGCTCTGCACTATGAAGAGATGTCCACACTCATTAACAGCAAGCAGAGCATCTCTGCAAGGGACGACAGCAGGAGGAAGTGGATGTGAGGCAGGGGGCATTGAGTGGAGGACAGACATGCAAAATATCATGGTAAGTGGAGGAGTTATTTTGAAATTGTTTTGCATTTGTGCATGTTGATTTGACTGGAATGGGACTAAAAGAAAACTAGATTTCTCTGACATTTAAATTGGAATAAGATGGAAGTTAATAAGCCTCAGTAACTGATTTAAATTATTTTGAGTCATAGTGCATAATGCTGTAACATAACACAGGGACTGAAAGTGTATAAAAACAGGAGAGTCATTTCAGGTTGTGTCACCTTTAATTATGTCTACATATTTGAAGCAAAGCTGTACCCGAGATTATTGATTAAAAAAAAAACACCATCAACAAATTATATTTTGAGTTAGGGGTGCAATTCCCTTTTTTCACTTCAATATATCACTCTTTTGGATTTCTCGTGATAAGAGAAGTCTACTCTTAAACACAGATCTGTAAATAATGAATTACTAAATTATTCATTTGTTTTATTTAATCAAACCGTCCAACCAGAAGTTATTACTGCATGGAGTGGTAGAGAACACAATGCTTAACATGTTAAATGCCGCTTCAAGTCAATCTGCTTCTTCTGTCATGTCAGTGCTCCTTCTAAAACTTGAATCTTGAATAATATATTTTTGTACAGCACCCGCTATTTATATGAGAAAACCACTGCAGCTGTAAAGTCAGTCCAGTTCTAGTGACTCAGAATAAGTGGAAACATCACTAAACCAAAGCATCCGGTAAGATGTCAAGAATTTATTTAAAGTCATCAGTTCTGTCATTGACCCCTCATCCTCTAGAAAAGCTGTCAAAGAATTCACTCAGAAATGTGAGGAAGTTCAAGGTCAAGAGAACATAACACTCAACCAACATTAACTGGATATTTTTCCTGCGAGCAATATTACCATGACTGCTAACTTCAAAGAGAGAATTTACAAAATGAACTTGGGTCCAACCAAGTGTCTAAAGGGCCTTGCATGTAATTTTAAAATGTTAAAGGCGCTCTCACTTGCTTCCCTTCTGTTTACAACATGCAGTAATCACAGTAACCCTTAAAAAGCCCAATGTTGATCCTCGATCCTTGAACCATTACCAATCTTTATCCAGGTGAACAGTTTCTGACCCTTTTTTTTTTTTTTTAAATGTTGCAGGAAAAAACTGTTTTACATTGGCAGGAACTAAATGTTGATATATTTCTGCATTCTGGATCTATCCACAGCAAATAGCACTTTTAAAAGTCAAATTATATCAACTGCAAATGCAAGGAACAGCTCAATGGTGGTTTTATTGGATCTTGTGGCTTTTGACACTCTCTGCCACTCTGTTTTATTACTCTGCCTGCATGACTGAGTTGATGTCACTCTTTCTGCCCTTGAGTTGCTCTGTCAGCATAGGAATTCAGATCTCCATCCACAATCAGCTATTAAGTGCCGCGTGGTTCAGTGCTGGCTCCTGTTCTTTTTTTGTATATGCTTTATATTGAGTTCTGTAATATGTAAATATAATATGTAATTTAATTCTTTAAATATGACCCCCGTGGCCGGGCATCTCAAGACCCGTCTTGACTATATAAAGTGCTGGCAGGCCAAAATCACACGAGAGCAGGTGCATGATTTTTTTCTCTTTGGTGTGCCCAAATCTACTGCTAAAAGTGGAGGTATACAATCTTTCAAGCTGAGATATGACATGCAGTCTTCCCGAGAAGGCATTTGTCAATACTAAAAATGACAAGTGGTTCTATAGAAAGAATGAAAAAGGGCGCTTCAGAGAGAAGTTCAAACACTCCTTTCTCACCCCCACACCCCTGCCTCTGTAATCATTTCTCAATTTGTACACCCTTGATTCCTTTCCTTGCCGCTTCTTCTTGCATCATTGTCTCTCCCACCTGAGGAGAGAAGGCTCAGGGCAACAGATATTTAGCAAAAGAAGACATCCTCACATTGGAGCGGTCAATTTCATGGTTGCTGAAAAGACCCTACAAGGATACACCTACAGGTATGCATCCTCACTCTTAGCTCCTCTGGCAAGCCTCCTCTGTCCTTGTTTCTCTCTCCATGAGATGCATTTTAGGAATTAAGACGTCCTTCAAGATGGTGAACTGAGATCAATTCCTGGGTCACAGGCACAAGGATGGTGGATGGGAAATTGGCACAGAATAGAAAAATGAGAAGAGTACCTGGCCAGTCCCTGCATGAAATGGGCATGCTTGTTATGGGGGAGGGGTTTTAGACAATCCGACAAGCAAGTGGTTCAAGCACACTTAGATACCTTACTTAGATACCTTAGATTTATGGAAGGCCATGGATGGCTGCTGGGCATGACTCTTTTTCTAGAGTTGTCCTAAATCAATTTCTTACTACATTCTGGAGACCTAGAAAAGGTGGTGCTTGCTTGTATTTTATCTTGCTTCGACTAATGCAACTGTCTTTGTCTTTACCCATTAGCCAGAAAACTCCCCTTTATTTATAGCTTTTCTATTATGCAGCAGCATTACCTTTTTTCCAGCCTCTGCGCACTGGATGACAATTAAATTTAGAATCATTCTAAACCTTTGGCTTGGCTCCAGCCTACATTTCTGCCACCTTACTCTCCCATGGATGGGTGCATTTATCTGTGCGCACGCACGTAAATATCTCATATGTGGCCTGGAGAGAGAGAAAATAGAGGTAGGGAGGAATGCCACCTCCACTGAGTATTAAAGATGGGAATCATATGTATTGTAATGAGGGGTAATCAATGAGCACTCCTATCTCATTATGGTTTTTGTTCTCTTCCCCAAGCAGCCATTACCCCTTTGGGCACCGCTGCCACTACACTACTAACCTGCCATACCTGGTGTGCTCTCCCACTCCTACCACTTTGCCAAACATAATAAATGTTATGGTTCCCCTTTGCCAGGGAGTGTTAAATTGAAAATGGCTGACCCAAGCTGCCTGACATTGCATCAGAGAAGAGAATACCTCTCTACCCGGCTGTTTATCCTCTAATCTTTTATTATCAAGTGAAAGACACCAGACTGCAAAAAGGAGATGGCAATGCTGGCTCTGTCATGTGTCCATGATGGGAGCTAAGAGAGAGGCAAATTAAATCAGGCAGTGTCATAAATCAGATATAATAAACTATAAAGCTGCTTAGTGTGGTCTGGTTTAAATTGGGTTTATAGGCTTTTTTTTTTTGAGCAATGCAAGCCTTGACAACAGATGTAGAGGGATAGTTTCAATGTGGCTCAAAAACAGAAGAGGCTAGGGATCAGACTTAACAAGTAGCCTATGGTGAAATATTTACTTGACCTAGATTCATATCTAATGAGCTAAAAGAAACCCAGTTATGCAACAGAGCCAATGTTAAATGATTAATGTTGTGTTGTTGTGAATACACTGGAGAGAACCACACTCTTCTCGTCTTTAAATTAGTTCACCGTGCTTCAGTCATACAAAACATTCATTTGCTTACTCTAGAATGAGCTATTTTAGCATTCCTCTTATGCGCCCATCTCCTAGTTGTCCTCTGAATATAAACCGACTGAATCAATCAATTTCAGTCATGTCATACTAGGCTCAGGCTTATCCTCCAATATGCCATCTGCTGAATAACTTCAGATGTTTTACAATGTTGTTGTTATTATTAATTATGCAATGTGAGTCGGACTTCTACATCTGCCTGATAAGTTGGAAGTTTTCCTCCATATGTCTCGAGGCCTGTCTCAGTGGGAACTGTTTGGTGATATGAGCAGCACTGAGCCATTGTTCCTACATGTCTCTAATTAGCTGCGAATATGCCAGCTCTATTCATGTAGCTTGTCTTAAAGTCCCACACTTTAAGGAACCCACTCAGCACTCATCTGTGTGCAGATCTGTACCCCAGGGCCAGAGAAAATGGCAAGGATAAAAAATAATTAAAAAAAAAAAAAAACAGAGACCCAGCTTGCTGAGAAACCTTTTGATGAGCCCAAAAAATCTAACAAAATCTGTCATTTTCATGTCAGGCTTTTTTCATTCTGTTTTTGAGGACATATTTTTTTTTTTTTTTTATTGGGCTTTGTGTCACTAAAGGCGAAGTGGCAGAAGATGAGTTGCTTTGAAACTAATAAAGCCCCGTGGTGTCTTAGCTAATGTAGCTTAATAGGTTCTGCTTTGTAAAATGCTTTTGTTGTATCAGGCTCTTGTTCGGTGTTTGACTTAACTCACAGTCATCAACCATAATCCAAACATCATCCATCTGCTCCAAACAAAAAGGAAGACGATACAGTCGCTTCAGGTGCTCAGTTCAAAAGAAATCTACTTTGAAGAAATTGTTCTCACTTTGTTTAAAACTGCAAACCACTTTTTGTTACGAATTGATCAGTTAATTATGTATATGAATATTTTTAATGTTTAGCTAACAGAGGCAGCGCAGTTAAATATGTAATAATGCGTCATATTTCATAAGTGATTGTATGTTTAGTATCCTCTAAATCTGTAAGTAAGCTGTAGCTGTAAAATAAATGTAGATTTTTTAAAATAAAAATTACAATATTAATAAAATTAAAGAGTAGAAATATAAAATACCATGCACAATATTACAAATACTCAACGTGTAATTAAGGATATGAATAACCAGACTTTCTATTTACACTCCAAATACGTGACTCCATGCAGGTTCCCCAAGAACCAGAGACTTGTTAATGTAGCACCAAGGATAATCCCTCACTGGCTTCCCATCCATGAAGACTAATGAAGATAACACCGCCACTCATTATATATTAATGTAATCATTGATTTAAATACAGATTTAAGCACTTTCTGAGTGGCAAATCATTAGGAGGCTTTTAAAAACTGGCAAACATTTGCTAGTAAGCTACAAGTTATATGTTAACTAATCCTGTTGTTCTCCCAGTTGCTCCTCCTCATATTAGCAGGACAAACCTTTTGTTATGAGAAAAAAGTGAGGGAATTGTTTGCTTTGCTGTAGCAGGACTGGAACACTTGTTTCCTGTTCCTCCTCCTTTTTTTGTTCACAGCAATGGTAAAACAGTGGACTCCTGTAAGTTTTTGACTTTGCTTACTTCTATGATTTTTTTTTCTTTTTGCTATCATGGCATCTTATCATTTGTTATCACTTGCGTATATGACAAGCAAATTCCATTTGTACACAACTGGTATTATCAGTGTGTGTACTGTTTTCTATAAATTCACTGAATGCTGGCTAAAGCTCCCTCAGTGTAAACTGAGAACAACTAGATACTAGTGTTTGGCACCCCCCACAGTTACAGAAAAGGCAAAGTCAGACCACATAATGGTAATAATAATAATAAAACAGCTATGCATGTAAAATATCAGACTACTAAAGGGCCAGTGTCATTCTAGATTTATAGTATCACCTCGTCCAGCTCTGTGAATTGCTCAAGAGCTACTGGAACTGCTAAATGTTCTAGTAAACCCATGCTGGAGTTTATGGTTAGAGGCTTGAACATAATCCTGTGATACTTTCCCTGGTGCATGTTTGAGAGCTTTTCTGCGGGTTTTAGCAGACTATGCAGGTTTTCTCTAGCCGCACAGTTGCGTGTGTTTGTCGGGGGATTGGCCAGCATACCTTATCTTTGGCATTCTAGATGACGCCTTTAGTTACAACCTTCACGGACACTGCAGGGAAATCTTTTGGAACACCAATTTGACCACGACATATAATTGCCACCTCCTCTCATTAAACAAGAGGTGTGATTGAGCTCAGTGGAAGTTTTGTTATGCTGATTGCAAAATATACTCTTTAAAGCCCTCATTCTTAAAGTCCTCCCTTGAAACCTGGAAGGTAAAAAGATAACAAAAGGGAATTTTCCATCACTGCCATTTCTCTCACAAAGTGTTCCTAATTGTACGTTAACAAGAAAGTAAATCACAAGGTGTAATTTAAGTGGGCTCATCAAGCAAGCTTACATGGGGATTTGATGTGATTCGGATAGAGTGATTAGTATGTGAGGCTCCGATTTTTCATTGTTAGGACATATACAGATATTCTAACATTTAGATCAGCCAACTTCTGATAGTCAGTCAGGATTTAAGAAACTCTTCCTGCCTCAGTCCTATGAAATATGACAGTGTTGTACATGTGATAAACCTGTGCTGCAGTAGTTACATTAATTCATTTTTTTTATTACAAAAATAAAATTGAAATCATCAAATATTGTGTACATGTTGTACTACCATGTTTCTACAGTTTTACTTGGAAGGCATGGTGAGGAGAGGGATATTAAGTTTGTTGCAACTTCACTAAATTGCCCACACTGGACCTTTTAACTACAACTGTCAGATTCAGTGGAATAAAAAGTACAACATTACCCTCTAAAATGTAGATGTAAATGTTAATATATAATTCTTATAATGAAAAAACTATAACCTCAATAATATACATAGTCTAATTAATAATTCTGTCAACAAAAACTAAATTATAAGCTTTGTAAAAGTAGAATTTATGGCAGAGTTGTTGTATTGGATCACACTGGGTTGTACAAGTGAACCTAATGAAATGGCCAATCAGTGTATATTGACTGACACAAATCACACTGAATAATAATAATTATCATTATTATTATTATTACAAAATGTTTTAATTATCATTACATTAACCTTATTACTAGTATTCACTTATACATGACATCACTTTTAATTGACTTAAATTTACATGATGTGGACCTTTTTTTTTTTTAATGTTTTTCTGTTTGTTTGCATGAAAAGAAGGCAATGCTTTTCTCAGTGCTTCAGGCTTACATTATGTATGAAGTCTATCCATTATTAGAGACGGGACAACTCAATGTAAATCATTACAAAACTCATGAGGTGAAAAGAGGTTTTCAAACGATAGGTGACGGTGTTCTAGCAGCATGGAATTACATTAAGGCTTTTGTATCTTTACAGATGGCAACTCAAAGCGCTTGATGACCTGGGAAACAATTAAGCTGCACAGTCACTACTGAATTGAGATACTACTACAGTTAATGTGGCGGTGTCTTGCTGTCAGAATGGTATTTACCACACACTGAAACGAGGCAGACGAAGAAAGTATGTGTTAATTTGAGTGTCTGATTGTGTGTGTGTGTGTGTAGTGTATGCTGGCAGGAGTTCTAACAGGTACTCTGGCATGTCTGGCAGGAAAGTCGTGCTCATAATACTTGATACATAGTCTGATATACAGACTGTATATGAAATACTCATCAGTAAAACATAAAATATTTATTTATACGGTCAGATAACTGATTGGGCCTTTAACATCCCGTTGTGCACCCTGGCACACATGGCGGTTGGCCTCCAACAACCACAGGACTCATCTCACAAGGATGCACTGTCTTCTAAGCCCTGCTTGCTCCTCACCTCCATAAATAATTCATTTAGCACAGCATGAAAAACGCATGTCAATTAGCCAGGTTTATTTTTTCCTCCAAAGAAAAACAGTGGGTTTCTCTTCATGCCAGCTCGAGGAGAATGTAGTGAAACAAGTGCATTATTTAGCATTTCTGGACATGGCTGCTCAGACTACATGGCCTCATTCTCTCATTCTTCTTTTAAAAAAAAAAAGAAAAAGCAAGAACAAAGTCTGACAGTGTCAATTATTCTGTTTGATTTGAGCAGCCCCCCCCCCCCCCCCCCCGGGCTGCGTTGTGGCTGTGATTAACTGTAGTTTCCATTACTCCTTTACAAGCAGTCATGTTCTATGTATCAACATTGACTGGTGAATGCAATTACTGAAGCTCTTCAGGAAACTGGCTTGCTCTTTCTAAGTGCATAATGACACCAACAATACCACAAATAAGCTAAATATTTCTTACACTTGACGTAGGAATTCCACAAAAAGCAATGAAACCATGAAAACCAAACTCGTTATAAAAACCTTGTGTGTGTATTGTAAGTAGACAGTGAGAACACCCAGTAATTTGTACTGAACGAAAACACTGCTCTGTCACAGACCATCATAGGCAGGCTGAAACTTTTCTACATGAGCTGCAGCTACTTTTCCCGTCAGAAGGTTTTCATAGACCCAATTTATCTTCATGTCTCTCATTCTTTGTATGTTCGGGTGGATTTGGATGATCAGCATTTATATGTCCCAATTTAGTGTGTAATTCTTGTCTCAAAATACAGTCCTATCTAATTTCTCATGACATAATCAATTAATATCAGCTGCAGTGGACTAGGAGGGGAAGATCTCTTGGAGCGTTATTTTGATAGACACAGCTGAAGCGTGACAGGAAAGTGCGTCGATGGAGGTGGAGAAGAGCCACAGGTGAGAATTGAACCCTGGGCCGCTGCGGCAAGGACTGAGCCTTTGTGCGTGAATGTTCAAATTTTCAGTGATGCTGAACACCACTCACCGTCTTGTTATCCATATGTCTTGACTTAAAGGTTAACCTTGGAATACTAACATAATAATAATCATGGGTCAGCATGCTATTATATTGAAAATACAAATAACTGATAATAACATAGGTCTACAGTAAAAGGCTTGTTACTCTCTTCAGGAGTCTTGGGCTAGAATTGAACCAGACCTATGGATGAATATTATGTTTATGTAGGATCTAGACACACAGCTATTGTTTGATTTGACAGAATGCCAAAATATCACTTGCTGCACCTCACTCTCTATTTATAACTCTGCGTGCTCCATCATTAAATATACCACTTTTAATAACAGATGAACACGTACTGTTCTTCAAAGTTGACTCCCAAAACTATTTGTCAGTGGAACAGTTAAGTCCCGGTGAAGCTGAGGGTTGTACGTTCTTAATCAGTCTACTTTTGATTCATGTGATTTTAAAATGACTTGAATTTTCTTATTTCTTTATTGTACTTTATTATACAGTAGCTACTGTTGTACTAGTTGTTCAGTTCACATATAATTTGTTTGTGTGTAAAGTGTCTGTTCTATTCTGTATTGATTCTGTCTACTGTATGGAGCAAAGACCCCCTTTCAGACAATCCTGGCCTAAACAGTCTTAACTTTAGTGGTAGCTTCCTTGAATTACAAACCCAGAAGTCGACATCGTGCAGTCCACAGAGATGACGTGTGGTATGGTATCGATCTGTGACAGGAATTTCAAATCTTAGAAAGAATTCCAGTTCCTATTTCCCTCAAGATCCTTTCCCTTTTTTCATCTTGCTTCTGTAAGGTGTGTAATTTTGCCCACCAAAGGAAGACTCAGAAGGGATCTAAGACCTTGGTGTACTCCTGGAGGATTCAAGGCCAGCAGACCCAAAACAGAACATCAGTTTTTCATAATAATAAAGTAAGGTTAAATTTAACAACAGTACACTTTAATCAAAGTGGGATTTGCAGACATACTGCTCAAGACATAGGGGTCTACCTGGGAGTTATTGCCAGCAGTGAACACCACAAGCAGCCCTGTTGCTTGGTTACTGTGCTTGCAGTGAATCGTGACTCTGATGGCCTTGGGCTGCTGAGGTAGAATTAGCTCAACTGAACAGGATTTGAGACTTTGCTTATACAGAATTTGATATTTTCTGTGTCTGAGGGACCAGCTAAAGGAAATCAAAAAAGTGTTGCTTTTTTTTTTTTTCTCTTCTGGCTCAAAAGGAACATAAGGAATTGTGAATATATTTAGATTTCCCACTTACACAAATTCTCTTTTTTTTCTCTCTCTCTTTCCTGCTCTCACACCCTTGGCCAACACCAAAAACTGCAATTATACTCGATAAATTACACTAAACTAAAACTCTAAAGCATGCCTGCCCACACCCCAGTCGTATTTTATTATCAGCAGCCAATGGCAAAACAAACAATGGATTATTCATGGGTTTATTGCACATTTTGTCCATGTTTTTCACATCGATTACACTTATGTCAGCCATTTTTTACTCCTTGACTATAAACAAACAAAACATCCCTTGGCTGTATTAATTAATGTAACTCCGACAGAGACAAGATCCTTTGGTTCAGATGATACTACGGTATGTTTGGAGGTGACCGACTGACCCCACACATAGACCCTTGTGCTGTTTGATATGGTAGCTTCCAGTTGTGTTATCGTGAATGAAGGCTTACTTTGACACATGCGGTCCTCCCTCAAATAGTCATATTAACAACCAAATCAAGATGTATTACACCAGTAGAATGTGTGTGCGTAAGTAATTCATGGGTTTTTACAATGATAAAACCTCTGGTGAGTTAGACGAGTTCACACCACTCGCATGTTCACTGACAGAACATAGCGGTTGGCTGTTTCAAACATCAGTCATGACTTTTGCCGATCAAAAGCGAGCTCAGACACCGTAGTTTAGATACCTGTGTTTCTGAATAATGAAACGATCCTTAGGGCTGATGTAACATCACAACCACTGAGTGGCGGTAATGAGCACAGTAACAGTGAGCCCATATTTAATGTGTAGATGGGAGCTGCGCCCTCAAGCTCTTTGACTTTATTCTGTGGCCTGTGGGATGTGCTTTTTGTGGCTTTTACATTGCTATCAGTAGATGCAGTGATTATTGCTTAATCAAAGCAAAATGCTGAGTTAGCCTGTGTTTACCTACTGAAGCTGAGGCAGAGGAGTGATACTGGTGAACTGTGATCAAATAGCTGGAGGAACATTGCCAAGAATTTGCAGGCAGATCAATATTAGAAGTCTCTGGAGTCTGTAAATGGATCCTAAAGCAGTTATGCTAGCAGGGAACACAATAAACCTCTAATAGCATTAGCCTTGTGTTAGATGAGTAGTGTATTAGAATCAATTTGCACCTTATTCCTGTGTTTATCATTTGTACAAATTGCATGAGAATACTCATGATATCAATACGTCTTGATAAGATGTTAACAGGGTTTCATGGATCTTTTGAAGGTTGGTAACAGCAATGCCTCAAATCCACTGGGCATGACTCTAATGATGCAGCTGCGACATCGTTTTGATCCATTCTTCTTACACGACGAGGAGCATGTCAAGCTGAGCATTTTGCTTGCTAGAAATGAACTTGCTCAGCTTTTCTCATTTTCCTCCTTGGTTTATGTGCTTCTACCATGAGTAAGTAGCCTAAGTATTTAAATTGTTGCCCATCTGTCTGTGTTTACGATTGTGAGGCTGCACAGGGTGTTTTGGTTTTAAAATTGACCACATTGTCTAAAAGCTCCGGTGCGGCCCTTGCAAGTGGAAATCGGGGATAAGGTGATGCTTCCCAGTTGTCAGTTTTACCGGCTTTTACTGGCTAGTTTTACTGTTTCCTCATGGTAAGAATGGCTCCACTTCGGATTTGATATAGAGTATCAAAATGTTCTTGACAGTTCCACCCTACAGAGAGCAGTACCACTGAAATGTTGCTGTTTGATATAAAGTGTGAATTTCTGGCAGATTCAGCTGTTTAAGAGGGCTGTGCTTTTGTTGGGATTTCTAAATGGATGCTGGCAATAATAGACTTTAAGAGTATAAATCCCAAGACGAGTGTTTTTGAATTACAGTAAATGCCCAGTTTCAGAGTGTGCTAGATTTTTTTAAATAACCTCTTGTACGGTTTGATTTGGTATGTTACAGTACACCATCTCATGTTCTAATGCAGCTAGGTTTTGTTGTGTGTAAATGAGCTCTTTGGCAAGAAAAGCACCCTGATTGTAATGCATGTCCAGTGCAAACGCAACACAAACAGGAGAGATGACGTGAGAGAAAACTTCATTGTGTTTCAGCAGATTCTTACATTACAACACAAACATGTACAGAAAACTCTTAAAAAATAAAAGCTCCTTCTTATCAAAAAATGCACAAGGATTATTACAGCGACCATTACAGCGACCTTATCTACAGTTCTTTCAAAGGCAATGTTATAATACATTTGACACTACTTTAAGCCTAAAACAAAACTGTATGAATAAAATCAGTTAAATAAAAAACCTTTGGTATGAGCGCAGGGAGCGCTGAGGACTTCAAACATTTAAATGCATTGCATTTACAGAGGCCCTCAAAAATGTAAGTAAACAAAAAGAAAAACAAATCCCCATGCTAGTATCACTTTTTAATAAGTCACCCTTTGTGATGGAGTTATGAATTGTACCTGTACGTCCTTTTAATAATAATTAATTCTTCTTTGTTTTATAGCTTATTTTATAATCCCCAAATAACTTCTGCATGGCCAAACTTTTAGCTGCTGTTTATCCTCCAGTATGACACTGATAGCCAGTACTACACATATATATATATATATAAACTTTCCAAATAGAGCAGGTCTAGACTGTATTCGTTAAAATATTATCTACAGAGACCCAGCATTGTCTGTCTGTCTGTTTGACCTCTGACCTCCTGCGAAAGATCTTCAGAGAATCCAGTCCCCAATCCATTTTTTTGACAGCTTGCAATGCCAGTCTTGTAGAACAATAAGAACCCTTTCGTAATTTTTAACAGTGGTGTGTATATTATGTGTCCTGCTGGAAGATAATCAACCAGAAATGTTTCTACCAATTAATTGACTAGTATTAAAACCATTAATTAGGCTACCAATTTTAAAATGATGCATCTACATACTTTTTTTTTTTGGTCTAGGTAACTCCTGACAGACTGCAACTCCTATCACTAGAATAACCCTACTTCTTCTTGACACAATGGGGTGGGGATACAAGGAAACTGCATAACGCAAATTTGCTCCCTCATACTGCTGGTTTACAAAGGGAATCAAAGGAAAAGGAAATTTTAGCACTGCTGGCCAGCCCCCCTTTCTTTGTTTTCTTTCTGCCGGTAGTGGAAGAGGCTTGTAGTGTCAAGCTCCCCAGCATAGCGAATAGCCTCTGCAAACAGCTTCACCACCTAATACAAACAGAGAAAACATTAAGCTGGAACCCATCAAGTGAGAGTATGTAAATATTGATTTGAGCACATCACCATTTTTTTTCCCCAGTCACTGCTGCTATGACATTTACTGACCTGGTAATTGGTGATGAGGGGAACACCGTGATCGACAGCCATTCTGCGAATGATGAAGTTGTCCTTCAGTCGGCTTGAGTTGTTATTGGGTAAATTTACCACCAGGTCAATATGACCCTCACTGATCAGTCTATAAAAAAAGAGCAGAAGTAACATGATTAAAGCATTTTTGATGAATGTGTTCATATGCACCGGCATATTTATGACACTTTGTTGCCTCCATTCAGATAAGAACGCAATTGAAAACACATCCCTCCACAGAGACACCATGTTTGTTTACTACTGGTCATTGAAATGCTCTGATTAGCTCCACATTGCTCCCTTGAGGACCAATATTTGTTACCTTGACTGGTGTGTAAGGTCGCAGGCAAAGTATGTTCATTTCTTCTCTTCTGTCTCCTTAGCAGAGAACAGGTCATGCGGGTCAGGTTGTACCCATTTGGCGACATCTGAAATTGCTCATCATCCTCCTCTTTTTTTTTTTTTTCATGCTAATCTATTTTATACACGACATCTTTTAACCCGCTGTTTTGGTCTCCTGTTCCCACACGCCTCTAAGCTATGTGCATTTCTTTTCCTCTTTTTCCCCAATGTCCTCCTGGATCCACATTCTTCACATACATTTTATAATCTTCATGTAACAGTATCTGTTGCTGTCTGTACACGGAATATCTCTTGCAAGTCTTTCTGTCCTGGGAGAAGGATCCATCCTCTGCGGCTCCTCCTGAGGTTTCTTACATTCTTCTTTGTTATTCCTTACCCGAACGAGGGTCTAAAGACAGAGGGTGCTGTATGCTGTACAGATTGTAAAGCCAGCTGTGGCAAATTGTAATTTCTAATTTTGGGCTATATGAATAAAATTTGACTCTACTTGTTATTGCGTACTTGCATGTTTATGCCCTAGTTCTGTGACTCTTTGCAGCTTTTAGTCACTTTCAGCACATTAATTCGGTTCTGCAGTCCACAGCTGCGTCTTAGTGACACAACTGACCCTCTTGTATAGTACAAGTTAACCAGTTTAGACAAGCTGATTGTTAACTACCTGCTTAGCACAAAAAACACAGAAAGGTAAACCAGTAAATTATGAAGAAAATCATGTGAAAATGTAACAAGTTGAAGTCACTTTCATTACACTTATATTTTACCTCACTTTGTAGACCAAACAAGATGGGTTGGGTTTCTGGATGCGCAAGCTGGCAATGTTTTAATGAACAAATTCATAAAGCAAACAATAAATAAAGGCTTGCCTGCTTCCTGGTGGTCAAAAATGAGCATGTAATCACAATACGTGCCAAATAAAGCTACATCTGTGTCTTTTTAATCTAGTTGGGTTGTGAAGTTGCAAATACGTCTCTCATTTTAAATCATACAAAGAAATCAATTTCCTGTGAAATTTCCTTAATTGTAAGATTTTTTTTTTCCTCTTGTGTGGAGTAAACTAAAAATAACAAAAAATAATTATAAACCTAATATTGCCCACCATTGTAAAATTAATTGTGTTTCTCTCTGAAATATCTGTTTTTCACACACATTGCACGCACACAGACACAAATACACAGTAAAGCCCTGACTTCTGTTGCTTTTTTGCATTTGAAGGCCTTTGACAGTCAGCCTTGAATTAGGGCTGAATTCTAATACAAAATATATCTATAAAGAGTTGGCCTCTATGCCACTTCGCACAGCTGATGCCAGCCAGCCTTTTGTGCATCTGTATGTGAGTGTGTGTTTGTGTGTGTTGTTTGGGTCTAGGCCTATTAAATTCCTTTTACGTCCTCTTCTTCACCAGCTCATTTCCAAACATATGGTCCAGATGGCTTCATTGTAGCGCAATCATGACTTGTTTGTGGAATCATTACCTCAACATTGCAGACACAGTCAGCCTGCTACAATTAATGTATGTATAGAACGTTTGAAAGAGGTTGTATAACTGAAAGTGGATGAGCAGAAAAAACGATGTTTAATTTCAACAGTAACTAGGATAAAATGCAGTCAGCTCTGCTCAAAGTCAGTCAACTAAAATATGAAAGTTGTCTAGTTTTTGAATGCTAAAAAAGTGTGTATTCCTTTTTTTAATTCATGTTGGCCGCAGCCAAATGAAAACCAAGATTCTTTTTTCGACTCGGCATTGCTCTGCACAAACTTTCCTAATCCTCCTAACTCCAGCCTTATTTTGGCGAATGCCAT
Organism: Protonibea diacanthus; assembly: GCA_028641955.1. Classification (NCBI taxonomy): domain Eukaryota; kingdom Metazoa; phylum Chordata; class Actinopteri; family Sciaenidae; genus Protonibea; species Protonibea diacanthus. Next base: position 16,165,406 of record CM053986.1, on the reverse strand, counting down.
AACTCTGGACTTCTGAATCTGCTACATCTTCTATGATCTTGTCAGCATATTACAGAGATAATGAAGGAATCTAATGAATCACGATTTACATATTATTTAAGCCTTACCTCAGGAAACCATAAGCAAGTCTTGGCTTCAGCCTGAGCCTTGGGCTCAGAGATTTACATTAGCTGTCTTTGTTTTCAGTGTTTCAATGAGTGTGTCAAAACAATTAAAACGTCAGCTTAGGGTTTAATATTTCCCAACCTCTTAATGCTGGGCAAACTGGCGTCTCCTCCCTTCTCGGAGGGCCAGGCAACTGGAGTGGCAGGCACATCGTTGGCGCACAGCCAGGCAGACGTGGCTTCAGTAGCATAGAGCTAGAGGGCAGAAATGCAGCAACATAACATGTACAGGATGGCACAAACAGTATTGAGAGAACTAAGAGTCCTTTGGTAATCTATTAATACATTTCAACAGATCAGAAAATATGATTTTCAACGTGAAGTGTTTGGTCTGTAGTCATTTTAACAAAAGCTTTCAGCGCTCACCTTGAATCCCTCCTCTTTCAGCTGGTGGGCTGTAGCCAGGAAATTGGGTCGGAATGAATGCTGGACGGGAGGAAAGCAGGAACAAACAAAATGCATCATTAGAAATACAGAAAAAAAAAATCCTTCAGTTCTTCCTTGAAAGTTTGTTTTAGAATTTGCCTCATCTCTTGGCCCCCCTCTTCAAATGAACAATCATACTGTCATGGTTCCTTCAGCGGGATACTAATTAGGACCATATGTACAACTATTAAATATGTGTTAGGTAATTCTTATAGAATAAGACAAATAGTTGCTCTTAATTTAACAACATAATGCTGTCCTGTGTTGGGTGTAGTTCACAGGAACGTGGAAGATGTCCAAGTGCTGAAATAATGGTTCCCAGAATTACTCAAGCCACATCTGTTGCATTATAGACATAGCATAATATTTTATAGGACAAAGGGTGATGAAACATTGACCGCATTGAGTAAATATTATCCTAAACAGAGTATGAGTGATGTGGAGTGCTATAAAGCAACTTTTTTTGTCTCACTCCGCTGGGATTGTTTTGTGTTCTCTGACAGTACGTGTTTGGTGTGACAACAAACAGTGACTGTGTGTTACAACCCAGGCTGAATAATTTCCAAGCTTACCAGGAGCAACACTTACACATTTTTTCTTTTCTTTTCTTTTCTTTTTTTTTTTTTATTCGAGAGTTTCCTTCTCAGCTCAGGTAAAAGTAACTAAGAAAGTGCAGGAAAAGACAAACAAAGATGTGTCTTTGGCCGAGTTCTAGCTGTCTAGTGGTAGTTTCACACTGTTCGCCTCCCTCCTGTGTCTTCCCATTCACTCAATATTGCTTTATCACTTCATATATAATGCAACTGAACGGCAGCATTCAACACTTCTACTTCTGAAAACTGGATTTGGCACCAACTATAGTTTTTGGAGAATGTTTGTCAAATCTAGTTTGGGTATTTGCTGTTTATCTTAGAGTTGCCATTGTTGTCTAAGTACGTGTTACTCCAGCTTTCATGTGTCAGACAGACAAGCTTTTCCAAAGATGATATGTGTATCAAACTGTGAGCCTACTGCATCGTTAAATTACCTAGTTATGGACATTAATAGATGTCAGATGTGAAATTAAGAGGTACATGTTTTACAAGGTTTGCTAGTATTTAGGCAGTTTCTCCAGTTCTGCCATGCTTATTGTGGCTAAGGTATTTGATATGACAAGGAGCACTAGTGAAAATCATCTTGATCTCCCAGGCTCTCTTAAATGTTCAGGTTAATATGAGTGTACGCTTTTACTGGGCCATCCAAGAGCCTGATGCTACTGCTAGTGCAGTATGCCAAGATTATATTGATTATACTTTCAAATTGATTTTACTTATCATGTCAACAAGTCAAGCAAGAAGTGAAAGTGGAAGGGGACATTGCACCAGTAGTCTGTGACTGCAGACTTTTTCGAATGAGATTTTGGTAGTTATTGACTTCATCTGCCAGAACATATTTATATTTATTTGCATTACATTGTACAGAAGTTAAATATATTGTGTTCACCCCCTATATAAAAATGTCTATTGTGAAAATCTGCTTTAAAGTGAAGGAATTACTTCTGAACAGGAGTTAGTTTGTTTGAAAACCTTAAAAGGACCTTGCTTGTACAGATAAAACTAGCAAGGTCTGTTTTTATATTGTTGGAACTTAAAAGTAGAGCGTGTCTTGCTAATTAAAGGATCTACAGAAAAACATCAAAATCTTGAAAAGAACTGAGGTCCCACAATATTCCAGCAACACTTGTCATAAAGCAACAATCTCCAGGGTCCTTGTTGATTTGGGTTTGTGACAGAACTATGGTCTTCAGAATTTCTAAAATTACCATATTTTCCACACAAACTACATATAATAGAAAGAAAGAATAAAGGAAACCCATTTTGTAATGTATGTATGTTGTTTGACTTTAAAATGACCCACTTTATGGATTCTACCAAATATACTGAAAGTGCTGAAAGCTCCTTTGTGAGTTTTTGCTGCTAATTTGCAACTGATTATGCTCAAAACTTGGTGCCCTTCAGCTTAGTAAACAATATGCTTGCTAAAATTACTGCTGTCTCACCCAAAACCATTGTGGTAAGGCTTGATCTGTTTTGTGTATTCTGCAGCCTGCCTTAATAAGTCTTATATGACATACGGGTTTCTAATTTGGTTTGCAATTTTGACACACAGCCTTGGTATTGGTACAAAAATGGTGCAGCTAATTAAAAAGACGAAGGCAAACAGTGAGCATTAGAGGGAGTGTGTGTAGTGGAGAAAGAGATGACAAGACTTGGACGACAACAGTTAGGAAGACAGCAACAACTAATGAGACTGTAACTATGTCTTAATATACTAATACCATAACGCATGCACTATGTACGCCTCTTCATAGTACATCAATTTTGCTGTCAGTGTATTTAAAGGCATTAAAATAAAATAAAAAAAATACACACACAAACAGTGTATTACATGCATCAAAACACCAGCATCCATTACTTTCTATATAAACTCACACACTAGGGCATCTTAAAACTAACAATTGCAGGCTGACATGCGTCAGTTCTTCAAGATATACCACAGTTCTATTTTAGCAACGTCAATGCCTGCCAACTTTCCAGAAAAGCAGTAGTTTTATCACAAATCCCTCCCTGCAGGAGCACATTACAGCTGTCTGCTGTTCAAGTAGAGTTCATTGAGGTTTTGGTGCTGCTGCTGGAAATGAGGGTGTGATGAGAGCAGTGAGACTAAACCAAAGCAGTAAAATTGCTAGCTAAAAAACCAAAACAATTAGCTGAAAGAGTCTAAAAAAGATCTGTTGAGCTGAGGGGGGACTCCAGAGTCATGTAATAATTCTTCAGTACGTGCACACTTTTGTCATCCAGTACAAGATTATTTTAAAATATCTACTGATTATAGCAGCTTTAACATTCTTAATTATTTTGTCTTAAAACCAATTTATAGTGGAAAAAACACACACCAGTAGATATAAATTTATAAGTTGCATCTGTGTTTTTGGCAACAGTTAGCTTTGTCAAGCGCTGGAATGGGGCTTTTATTATGCAAGCTAGCTTCCATGGCTGGGGAAGTGACCACAGTAGGTGTTAAGTGAACGTTAACTACTTACTTAGAAATGGCAAGCTCTCTCTTGCATAAAATACAACAAATAAATGACTCAAACTTCCACAAATTCAAATGTACTGCTCTAGCTGCCTCTGTCCACTCTTTTGAAAATTCAAAAACTGAGAAATGCCTAACTATGGCTGATTATCAATCAGTCAGCTGAGATATTTAACAAATTGTGTCAATTATACTGCCAATATAGGACAACTACAGTAAAAAGTAACTATTGAAACAGAGTCTATGTGTTGCTTCTTTGAGTGTACATACCGGGAGGTAACACAGTCAAATTTGCACATTGAAAGCAGAATAATTAGGAACACTGCACATAGCAAGAGTATAGTACAAGGGAGTCCCCATACTAACACATTTCAATACCACCTGTGTAGAACTGTGAAATTAACCACCCTCAAGCTAGAGGCTACAGTCTTTTTCACCAGACTGTCTCACAAGATTGCAAAATTAAATTAAGACCATTTTAATCCTCCTACTGCCATCCTTCTCCAGACTTTCGGAGGTAAATCTTATCTGTGTTGCTATGCGTTCTGGATCTGTCAGCCTAAAGTGTTTGTGCCTGTTAGCAACGTTACAGTGCACATGTGACCCCAGGTACTTGCCTTGGAAGTGGACTAGTTCCCCAAGAGCTCCAATTATACAGCTTGTGTAAGTGCTTTGTCGGAGCTGCATTAGTCAAACTTGCAGTTTGGTAACCCAGGGTGGCAGAAAGGCTTAATTACCAAAACCCATGTAATGTGGTGTCATTAAAGAGTGCAGTGCTCAGGCTACATTTTGTTCTTTTCAGTGACTGAAAAAGGGAAATATTTATTCAGCAATGGTGATTCAAGACGTACTAAACTAATTTTGCTATTTTTGTGAAATGTTCCTCTTCACTATAGGAGGTTGCATAAGGAGGATTATTGTTTGTTTGGATAGCTGTTGACTGAGTTTTATGTCTGTGAAGTTCATTCGGGTATAACAGCCTAAGGTTTACTCATCTGAGCATCGCCAGCTCTGCAAGCGGATCAACCTGTCATTCACACAATGACATTTTGCTGTCCTGAAGTCACGTCAGAGTTCTTAAGATCCTCATGAATCAAGGTGTGAAACAAACTTAGGCGTGTCAGGTTGGCACTGTAAGAAGCTGATAGCCTAAAAAGATTTAAGCCACCTGTTCAGAAGGCACCTCGCATTCAGCGTCTTGTGGGCAGGAGGCACCAAGAGGAAACACAAACGGGAAGCAAGTGGACTTCCAGATGGCTGTAGTCTTACCTGAATCCCAATCAGGATGCCCTTCTGTGGTAGTTTGAAGCCTGTGGAGAGCATTGCCTTCAGGAAGGCTGAATAAATGTTTGGTCCAAAACAAGCTACCTGTAATAAAAACGCACAAACAGACACAGGAGTAAAACATTAACTCTCAAATTTTATGAAAAAACAAACAGACAGAAAAATGAACACAAAAATAAGGCTTACTTCTCCAGTGGAGGCCATTTCACAGCGAAGCACAGGGTCTGCGTCCCTCAGCCGTGGCCAGGAGAACATGGGTGCCTGGTGAGAGCAGGGACATGTTTTTGAAGTAACAGGCATCACCACATGCAATGCCAATACACTACTTTTCTCTAAATACAAATTTCTGTCCATTGAACATGAAAAAAATGTTTAGCGCTATCAGTGGGGGTATTATAAACTAATATATACTGCGAATAAAGTGGCAATCAATAGAAATCCATTCACTATATAAGTGGCATCAGTTAAATTGAATCATTTCAGGGATTTAATGACACTGCTGCCACCTAGAGGTGAAACAAAGCTTGCAGTCCCTTGTAAAGTAACAAGTGAACCAAGCCTAGCAGTTGAATGATACGCACGTAGAATAATAAGGTTAATAATAAAGTCAACTAATAAAAGTATTTTTTTCTATACTATCTCTTTATCATTTCATTTTGTCTGTTGCAAACCACCATTCGTGTTAAACTATTCAAAAGAGGGAGATGTATGCTAACACAGACCGTTAAAGAGATTAGTGCTACAAGTGGATAGACTAAACAGAGAAAATCTAGAAAGAAAAAAGGCTTCTCAAAGTCCAGGCCACCAGTCGCTTTAACAGCCTGCTCCATCTCCACGCTGAGAAGAAGAAGGGAGGGGGGAGGCGGCTGATAGAGCAACAGCATGTTGATTCAGAAAACGAAAGACAGAGAGGAGAAATAATAAAATGACTTGAATGGAGAGAGTGAATTAGAAGACTCGGAAAAAAGACGTGATGGATTAAAAATAAGAGAGAGAATTAATGTAAAGGTGGGTGAAATAATCTGAACAATTAAAAGGAAGATGAGAGAAGGGAAAAGTTAGAGAATAAAATGAAAAGAAGAGCGAATTATTGAAAGAGTTTGCATTTAAAAAGTGCCGGAACAAGACAGTAGTTTCTTGTTGTTGTTGTTGTATTACAGACAAATTAAGAATAGTGAGGTGCCATGTGGACAGCCGTTCTTATTTCTACATTTAAAAAGCAGACCACCCCCATTACCTTGAAATGAGAGAGAGATGGGGGTGGTGTGGTATTGTGGGGTTCATGTGTACTCGCACACATAAAGGAAAAAGGCCACTTGGGGGGGATTCATCCTTGAAGCGGGCTATCTAATCAGCTGAATGTAATGTTCGCATACTAATGGGAGGAGGGACAAAGAGAAGGGAGTACAGACAGGGAACCAGCATCGCTTATCATGTCTTTGTTCAAAGAGTCAGGGAAAGACAGTATGCAGAGATAAAATGGCAGAATGTTAACCAAGAAAGAAAATGAAATAGAGGAAGAGGAACACATACAGAGAAGGGGCGACTTTACAATGTGCAATAAAAGTAGCAAGAAACCACAATAAAAAAAAGAGCAGAACTTGTGAAACACAGAAAGTGAGAGACACACAGAATGTTTTTTTTTTTTCCTGTACATCCAGTGGAATTGTACATAAGTCCAATAAAGAAGGGACCATCGTACCAACTGCAGAACCAAATCTGCAGCAACCATTCAAAACTATGAAGCTAGGAAGCGGAAATACAACCACAAACAAACTAACACCTGTGGAGATTTAAATGGTCTGAAAATGAGAAACCATACACAAGCCTTCAAGAAAAGAATCGTGAAAACCTCAGTGGTTTCGGTTATAATGGTTTGTCCTGCAGTTGCAATGGTGTGTCTCCGGGACAGAATGTATGTGACTGTCACAATAACCAAGGCTCTGTAACCACAACATCCAACCAACACAAACTCCCTATCCCACACTGACCGCCCACTCCTAAGAGACAGTAGAATTGTGAAGCTCCAACATGAACAATGTTATCTTGGGGCACCAGCTGAGCTCCATTGGAGAAAGGAAATGAATAAAGTAAGACATTTCCACATAACATTGTTGCTCACTGTCATTTTTGCTGGAGGCGGAAGTGGCACCTGTGTAAATGTCTTTGTATTGTATTTGTAGGGCAATGCTAGGGGTTTGGTAGAGCTATCATAGGTCATTACTAAACATACTGCTACGTGATTGCTAGATTGAGGTCTGTATTTGGCCAGTGTGTAACTAGCTGGTGGGTAGTATGTTCTGCTTGCTTACTAGCTAGTTGGTTCTGTGGGTCTTTTGACATGGGTAAAGTGTTGCAAATGGGTGCTAGGGTACTTTAGGGTTTACTATTGTATAGTAAGTTGTTGTTGACTCTGGGTGCTCTATGCAGACACAGATGTCAAATAAATAGTACTGATGCTAGCATATGTGCTGGTAGTAGTAAGGTAAGTCAGTAGTAGGAGTTTTGATGGTTTTTTAAGGTCTAATTTATGAATAAAGAGAAAGTTGGGATAAAAAGCAGCTTAATTGAGTTATTCTTTTCCAGTTCAGAAAAGCAGCAGCTAGAGTACATGCATTTAACACATTTAAGTACATTTAACATTGACATCCCTGATGCATATAACTATCTGAAAGTCAGAAAAAGTCTAACAAAAAGGGTAAAACTTTAAACAATATAAGTGAACCTCGAAAAGTTCAAAAGATGTCAAAAAAATGATATGAAGCAATAACACATCTCATCAACAGATCTCATTGAGTAACACTTTTCAATGTACCATATGTACATATGTGCCAGACCATGGTGGGAGAAGTGTGTGCTGAGAAAACTAGGTGCAATGTGGTAATAGAGTGCAAACTAAAAGCAGACAATCCAAGTCCAGTAGGATGTTTCTAGCATGCATTTTTCCTCGAGTCACTGGGTTCACAAAAATGTGTCTACTGTATCTCAGAAGTCATCATGATGTCCTGTATGCCATGGTCAAGAGGACAAAACTTTCAACTGTTGGAAGTTATTTTTCCTCAGCCACTAAGCGTGCACTGGGGACTGAAACCAAATCCACTTCCTCCTCCTCAAATGTTGTTTTCGTGCTCTTCTTCGTCTCAGTATCATAAATACAACTGCGTTATTGTTCCTATGAGTTTGTATATAGTGACAGAAATTACACAAAGGGGACTTGTTAGTGAAAGGAAAACAACGTAGCCTCAAATGAGGGAGTGTCAGGGAAGAGGAAAGAGACAGCAAGAGCAACAAAGTGAGGATGAGAGAGAATGAGACAGATAAATGAAGATGGTCTCCCTGGATGGCAATGACTTATGCCTTGTGATGATACAATGAGGACAGTAAGGATGGAGGCAGGGGCGGAGTGCAGTTTGATGACACACACTTCAGGCTACTAAGACTGGATAATGGTTTCAGACATCACAGTGTGTTTACAGAGGGGGCTTGATATTGAGGCAGCAATAATGTGTTAAACAGGAAGAAATTAACTGCAGTCGCACTATTTCATTAAACAATTGTCATGTATTCTGGAAGGGTTTCCAACGAGGACCATATTAGTCAGGGGGTATGAATCTGTATCATAGACTCCCAAGTAAACTCTGGAAGTCTTTTAAGCCTGGTGCCTGGAGTATTCAGAGCTCTGATTAATATTCCTCACCACTATGCAGACTAGAAATTGAAAACTTTACGTGGTGGGGGGAGAGTGGGGGATTATACCTGCGTGATTGGCTCCAAACTACAGCCATTGTTACAGCAGCTCTGTTGTAATTAGAGGGAGAAATTACTTTGGAAAAAAAATAGCTTTGGAACAGCTGGCGACACGTAAACTCTCTCACATCCAATCTAAGAAGTAAGCCTCCCAGCCGGTACGAGAAAGCACCTACTACTACTCCCCCCCCCAATCATGCCTAGGTAGAGGGATGGAGCAGTAATTGCTGCCTTTGTTATGTGATCCAATGGAAGCTGTACTAGCAAAACCTGCAGCACCTATTAAGATATCATACATGTGAGGCTCTTTACATAGGAACTAATTTTCCAGACATACATAATACATCAGGGAGTAAGTAGTTCAGAGAGATGGTTATTAAGACTTGTAAGGAAAATTAAAAGTCACTTCTACACAACAAGTAGCTATTACATTTAAACTCCCTATTGTGTTTGTTGCCATTACTTTTTTCAACTCTGAATGTTTGCTTCTTCGTTCATGAATGAGAAACCCTTTAAAACACATTGTATATTACAAGAAATCATCTACCATCAAAGGATGTTCTTGTAAGGCCAGAAGTAACACCTGCTTGAGTCAAAAAAAAGCACTCCGGTTTGAATTAGTGTGACTTTTAACATTCAAGGCTCGTCCTCTTTTGTCCAGAATCAGACAACAGGCTAGGCAGCACAGGGAAATGTCTGAGGCAAGGATTTTCCCATTCATTACCTTGGACCCTACTTGTTCATTGTGTGGCTGGGGTGCAATGTTCAAGTTCAAGATCAGTAAATAGACTAGAGGGCTACAAAGAGAATGCTTTAAAGGCACAGTGATTATTTTGGACCGTATACATTACAATTCATTTCACATAGATGATTAAAGAGTTTTCATGCTTGTTTTTCTTGAGATCATTACACTTGGTGAAAGAGTTGATGACGAACTTGTCTGGTCTGCTGCTGATTTGACAAATGCTGTGTACTTTTTGGTACTCACCTGTCTTTACTGATATAAAGAAATCTTTAAAGAATCAGAACATAAATAAATGTTCAGCATACACACAGACATAAAAACCTAAAAAATCTGATGCAGTGCCACAATGTAGCCATGTCCATGGGGGCATATGTTCAACCAGTGCATGGATTCATTCTTGCCCTGAGCAGAGCAACACTTACTAATCAGAGAGGCACTTGTGCTGACGAAATAGCACTTGTGCTGACCGGAGAGACATTTTGGCAGCAACTTGGGCTGACCTAGGGTCACATAATCTGACCAAAGGGGCATTAAGTGAGTACTTAGGGATGACAGTCACAAGCCCACCAAAAAGGACTCACCACAAGGACATGGACTGAACACATGGTCAACTGGTCCTACAAAAGAGGCACTTAATGAGCAGCTGAAACCTTTGGTTGACTACAAGAGCACTTAGATGGCAACTGGTTGGCCACATAGGTGTGATAATTGGTTAACAGCATTAATGGGCCCAGCAGTACATGTAAATACTGTCAGGGGCATCATCAAGCTAGGGCTCAATATACTTGTTCATCGGGATCACGGATACTTTGCAAGCCCACGGCTACTTGTTTGTTGGCACCCATCTGAGTACTAAACATTTAATCCAATCAGGTCAATCAATCAGATCATGATAGCTACCTTTCTGCCGTGTCTGACATGGTGTGGATTTACCTTTGAATCACTCCATTAGGTTAATGTTTATAGCTTCATAACATCAGAAAAACATTTCAAAGGGCAGACCACTGTATAGCATACTTTTGTTGAAGCCGTGAGTCAGAAAACACCTCACTTGCTTATAAAGCTATCATCTTCTTATACATTTATCCATACAAACATCCATTCACTCTTTGTGCTCTATAAAAACTCAGCATTAAATAAAACAAATAATGACTGAAGAAAGCCAGCCGCGCAGTTCCCAGCTTAAAACAGTTATTTCAGTTTGCCTTCTCACCTTGATGCCAACAAAGTCGATAGGAATGATGGGTTTCTCCAGCGAGGGCAGGCTGGCCTCATCCATAGGCTCCCCCACCATCACTTTGGTTGCCACATTGATGAAGTCCACACCAATTGTTTTTGATACAAAAGGGAAGGAGCGCGATGCTCGCAGGTTGCACTCGATCACCTAAAGGGGTACACAACACAAATACTGCCATCTCAAAAAAAAAAGCAATCAAAAAGAATCAAAAAGATAAACACACTCAGTTCCAGTGCACAAACATACCGTAAAAAATTATATATGTTCATATTTCTTGTAGCTGTACTTTAGCTGAAACTTTAACTAAAAGGTAACATTGATCATAAACTTCATCCAGTTTTTGCAAATAATTTGGAACACAAGGCAATTTCACTTTGCCAGTGGATTGCATTTGATGCAACCGGGTGTGAAAATGTAGATCTATCATTTTGTCATACCCTGAGGAAATATTACCTACCATAACATCATTGCCTTTAACCAGAAATTGAGTGTTAAAGGGCCCCGAAATTTCAAATGCTTGTGCGATTTTCCGTGTGGCAATCTTAACCTAGGAGTGATGGAAAAGTAATAGACAATATACATGAGGCATGAACAGTTTCATAGCATAATACTTCTTGGAGAACTTTTTTTTAGTTTAACATGCATTGAGGTTTAAATGCAAACAGTATGTAAGTGTATTATCAATTAGGTCATTAAAAGAAATCTAGTATAATTTATATAATTTGAGTCACTCACCTTTTCTAGTGCGCCCTGGCTAATAGTCTGTGTTGGCAGCATTAAGGTGGCATCTCCTGAGTGTACACCTGCATCTTCCACATGCTCTGTTATGGCGTGGACCAGAACCTGGACAGACACACAGAGGTTGTCACACAGAGGTTGTCTTTGCATGCAAAATCAATTAAGCTCTGATAAGCGACAGAAATTCCTACTCAAGGCAACTCAACCTTGCTCCATTCTTCGACGAGAATCTTTCAGACTGAGAGGCAGAAGGCCTCCAGTATTGATGTGTTTATACCTACCATTTGTCAGAGTGCAAAACAGAATACAAAAATGCAGTGTTAACAAGTGCATGTGAGCGCTGCACTGTGCATTTTGGAGGAAACGGGTCAACACTTATTTAAGATCTGTTCAGGACAAATGGGCTGTATTTGTTGGCGCACTAGCTAAGAAACAATGTGCATCGATATGCGGTGTCAAAAGAACGTCAAACGCTTCAACCACAGGAAAGGAGATTTGTATCAACAAGCAACTCTGTGCAAGTGTGTGTGTGTGTGTGTGCGTGTGTGTAAATGAGCAGCCATGTCATTAGCTCATTTAAACTGCTGCTAACCACAGCATTCATTAGCACTCTTCAGATAGAGCCTGTAATTAATACATATTATCTCTGACTTTTCCACTCTCCTACACACACACTCACATATACACACACGCAGCCTGGGCAGGAATAATGACGCCTGTTTGGTATTCAATGAATGGGCAGCTTGTTAATGTGATACTGAAGATAATGGAGGGCCTGTATTCAGGGAAAGTGGAGAGAAAATCTACCATACAACTGGATTGCCCACGTTCAAAGTGACACCCTTGAAATGACTCCCACAGCCTAACAATAGAAGAAACAGACAGGACGTTAAGGACAAGTACCTAGGTAGCTCTGTCGCCGACTTCAACTTACAGTGACACAGAAATATAAGTTTTAAGTACAGTTAAGCCATATCTTACACCTGCTTACTGTTAAGTGACTGCTAATGTAAAACTTGATTATCTAGGAATCATCAGTCTGTGAAGCATCATGGGTCTTAGGAGTCATAGAAAATGTAAACTGCTTTGATTTAAACATTTGCCCACTAAATGTGCCTCTCCATTTCTTTTGGTGATTTCTTAAATTCTTCTGTTTTTACCACCCCAGAAAGAGGCAGAATGTGAGCATGAATAACAAGAGTGGGTTTTCATTTTACCACTAATAAGTGAAACAACCATAATCAAGTTTTAAAAAGAAAAAAACTCTAGAGATAAGACATGAAAATACTTTGCTTTGAGTCATTTGTGACTATTATATGCTATAGACTTTAAACTAATAAATGAACTACATTATTTTTTTCTTTTAAAAACACTTTTCCTCTTGCATTTATCAGATTTACAGATACCATATTCTTGCTAGTTCTACTTCAGAAGTCAAAAAGCAGCCAGTTGAAGCATATGAGCCAAATATTTCCCATTGTATAGTAACTACATTTAATATTAAACATTACTAAATAGTTCTCAACCTATCATCTGTGTCGCTTGGTCCCTACGTGTCTGAAATCGCCTCTTCCTATGGTGTGCCTCAGGGGTCTGTCTTGGGCCCTTTATAGTTTGTCTTATGGACTCTTCCCTTAGGTCATATTATTAGCTCATTTAAAAAGGCATTCACTGTCACTATTGTGCTGATGATATTCAACCCTATGTGTCTTTTAAGTTCAATGAGTCTGACAAACTGAGACAGACATCACACTCAGCTTCTCTGCTTTAGATTAGCTTCCCATGAAGTTTAGGATTCATATTAGTGTTCTTGTTTTCACAGGGCATACTGGTTATACCTTGTGCTCGACTGAAAACAAAATGTGATTGTGCCTTTAAAGTTTTATAATCTAACAATATTATTATAATATTATTACTAGTTTTAATATGATACTATAAATCTGAATTGTACAATATTACAAAAATGTACTCTAGTGTTTTATTTTCTGTGGAATAGATTAAGTTGAATAATATGGTAATATATGTGCACTTGGAATAAAACAACACAGAGCAGAAGACAAATCTTTGGTGCATGTCAATCAGATGTGAAAACAAGAATCATTTCAATATGCCCTAAACTGATCTAATCTAAAAAGAAAATTTCATTTAGTACCACCACTTTCCTGCATTTTGGATTTAATGTATTTTATTCTCCCAATCAGATCTGTCTCGGCTGTAATGTCTTTTCACAGAAGATGAATGAGATTACTTCCACTTTATTCATCTGCTGGGCTCAATATCTGTCCTACCTCTCCATTTAAACTGAAAAATAATGGAAGACTGCATAATGCCAGGCTACATAGATGGATAACAATGATACTGTTATAAATGAAAATATGGTCAAACGGCGTGTCAGTATAAATAAAAGAGGGGCAAACAATGCTCTTTTTAAGGCTGTTATGCTGTGAAACATTGTGTTACATTAAGTAGAAGATTTATAGTCTCCTAAAGTCATATTTTAAAGAAAACCTCACCTTCTAGTGCTTTGAATAATTACTGCAAGCAGAACTATAATAATAACTGTAATAATACATCTGGTGTATGTTGTATATTTAATTGGCAAGCCACTGAGTCAAACTTTTTCACACAGACAGAAACACAGATGCATTAAAGAGAGTACGATAAAAGCTTGTGCAGCTGGGCAGAACATGTCAGTAATGTTTCACCTTGCCACCCTTGGCCACAGCATCCACTTCTACCTCCCTGGCACCGCGGATGAACTTGGTGATGACCACCGGATGCTCCTGCAGGAAATACAGCAGAGTGGTTATTCTTTCAGGGAATAAAAGATGAAATAACCCAGCCTGAGCAAGGTTTTTTGCTGTGGGTGTGTGTGTGTGTGTGTGTATGTGTGCAGTGTGTGTGCAGTGTGTGTAGATTTTAGTCAGAGATCTTTGTTATTTTGGCTCTGTGGTTCTAGATTTGGAATGAAGTAAAGAAAAAGAGAGTTTGAAATAAACCTTTACCTTGAGGGTGTGAATACAGAAAAATCTTTTCTGCTGAGCTAAATCAATCAGCGAGTTTTTGAGGACCAAACAGTTTAGTTTGTTACCTGGCCCCAATCCAGTTCACCTGAGCACAGATGAAAATGAGCCTTTCTGGCTAACTCTGGCATCTTTTCAGAAATTGTATTAATATGCGCTGTCGCTTTCAAATAAAGTGATAATAAACAAGCAAACTGTGAAGATGGCTGCAACACAGTCCTGGCAAAGCATGTGTCTGCTGATGTTAGTGGGCCTTGGACCTCAAGAGAGAGCCAAACCGATATAGGAGCTTTGAGAATGACGCTGATATTAAAGACTATTTAACTTAAATATAATATGTTAAATATTGTACATTGCATTGCAGACCAATTCTAGTGGACACTGCTGAGAGCTGCATCTTTCTTGATACAGTATTGTAAATCGCAGACACCAATACATTACCACAAGAATTTGTTTCTACATTATATACACCGTAACATTGTCTGACCAATGTGTCGGTTAGATATGTAATTAATATATCTAATAAATAGAGTTCAAATATTCAAATCATGTGACACAAGAAGATTTAATTATCATTCTGTTCAACCAAGTTTGCTTTAGTGCTCAGATTCTAGCCCCAGGTCCAGGCCCTTGAAGAGGCCAAAGGGCCCCCAAACCACATGGGTGATCAGTAAAGTACAGATGTACACAAAATACTGGCCAACAGCCATGCCAGCTGGTAACATTAGTTAAATGAAAGCAGAGGGAGAACACAACACGAAAGAGTGAGTGAGAGTGTGTATGTTTGTGTGATGGGGAGAGAGATCACTTTTCCTAACATGTTAATTCAATACAACGCAGCCAAAAAATGAAAAGCCAGAGTCTGACTTAAGGAGGCATATGTCTCTCTCACATGTGCCGGCAAATTCAAATACACATAGAGTTAACACTAATCTTACCTGGGACACCTGAGTGGCCTCCTCCAAGAAGCGTTTCATCTCCTCCTTGCCGTACGCAACGTTCATTGCAGAGCCACTGGTGAGATGCAAGCAGGAGAGAGAGAGAGAGAGAGAGAGTGAGGGAGAGAAAACAAAAGGCCACAGGAGAGGAAGAGAAGCAAGCAAACAGGAGAACATACAAGCTTCAAATGATCGTTCAAAACACTCATTATCTCTCCGTTGCATCACTATTACCATCGGGAACAAGGTCTGGAAACAGTCAAAATAAGAAGAGAGAGAAAGAGAAAGAAAGGGAGAAGAAGAGCTATTTAGGTCGAAATGCACTCCAGGCTCTCAAAAACGAGTTCAGAACTTAGTCATTAAAAAAACTACAGATTTAGGCTAGTTTATGTTGTGGTTGTTTTTTGATTTCAGACTGCTAGATGGGCTCTCCGCCTGTTTGAAAAGGAGGGGATGAGAGAAACAGGACAAAGGAAGGCATGGGTCAGATCTTAGCTGTCTGTTGCTCAGAGGCACACATATGTCCAACCCACAAATGATTACTGACCGTTCATTTGAGTAGCAGTGATGTGCATTTACATTCAGGCGTGCATTCATGAATGTTCTGAAGTGTCACATAAATTGAGTAATTTGGAAGAAGAAGAAGTTGCAATTTAGCGTATGATTATTATTAAGAGCAAAGAAAAACATCCCTGAGAAAAATGAGTCACTGGATGGAAAGCCTTTTACGAGAATAACGGAGTTTTTCTTCCACTGCTGTCCAGGAGCAGTAGTGGAAACCAAAGTATTGTAGCTGTAGCTGTGATGATTGTCGTGATGGTAGTAGCGGAAGTCACAGAAGGATGGGGACTAGCCTGAATATGCTAACATTTATATTTTCTACCAGTGAATGATAAAAAGTATGCAAATAGAGGGCAAAATTGAAAGGAACTCAGGTGAAATGATCCTGATGCAAATCAAACACTGGATATAAAATAAGAGTAGGAATTATTATTTTATTATTCTGTTAGTTATTCTTTTCTTGGCAAAATATACTTAAGATCACTTAGTCTTAGAGAATGACAGATTCAGCAGATACAACAGTTATAAAACAAAGGCATCGCAATAAATTCACTTAATGGACTTTTATAAAAGTGAGTAAGGAGATTTTTCATGGTCGGGTTTATTACTTAGGTCTGATTGGATATTTATCACCCCCACAGGTTTGCTTTCACACAGACAGAAATTCCTCAGAACTACTATTCATTTGCATTTCACACTGTCTTGCCAACATCGGCTTTTGCGGCGCTTGTAAACAGTGAAGAAATGAGACAGTTCCCAAATGTTTAAGCTTTGGATTGACATTTTGGAAGCCGTATTACTTAATAAAAAAAAAATGTTGCTTCGCTGAAATAGTAAAATCGGAAACTAGTCTGAAAACTGTTTGATTCCTTATGCATATCATTGTACAGCCATATCTAGCAGTGTTGGCAAGTCACAGCAATTATTCTGCTGAGTAACAAATGCAAATGATTAAGTTATGACAATCTTATATTTAAGTTATTACATGTACAGTTTGAGGGCTAAATACTCGTTTTTAAATGTGTGCATTTGGCTGTTTTCTCTGTCAGCATGAATGTGAGTGAGTGAGTGAGTGAGTGAGTAAATGTGTGATTTTGTGCATATGTACCAGGGCTGAGAAGAACACTGAAAAACCATTAAGAATTATGTCAAAGGCGAAAGAGTGAAAATGCTTTGGGGATGGCAAAAGATCAGTGAGAGTTCACCCTATACTGACGCAGAGGAGAGGAGAGGAGAGGAGAGGACTACTTCTTCTTCTTCTTAAAAGTATCCAAAGGAGGGCAGTGTAATATATAATAAATAAACTACACAATTAAGATATTTTACTATGATATGCTACTACAACATCAAGTGGAAGATTTACATATTGGTGAATATCCCTTTGCTGAATGATATCTGGCAGTTTTAAAATGTGACCTAGTGCATCACACTCAGGGTTTCCCACCGTCTTTAACACACACAGGCAGATTCCCTTTTAAAACAAAAGCTCAGCTTGCATGTAAAACTATAGTCAATACTCCTTTCATGCAAGTTTGGTCTCAGTGACAAAACACTGCTGAATACAGGGTCTCATCACGACATCTGCTGGACAAAAGTGTCACTGCAACATTGGATGAGCTGTAATGTGACTCAAGTTCATTAATCATCATAATTAAAATTGTATTTTACTCAGTTAGCAATAAGTCTGAGAATTAGTCATTAAGAAAGTCAACTGGATTTTTTTTTTCCCTTTCATGCCTTTGCTAACAGGACTGCACTGTTTTATTCCCTACTTTTGTTAATATACTTTATTGGCCAGAAAACAAGTTCTATAATGTTTTGCAGTTTGTTCCAAATTTTTTGATAAAACACATAAAATATTCTCATTACTGTTCATATGACGTGTAATAAAAACTTACCTGAGAACATAGGAGGGGCGCAGCAGACAAGGGTAGCCCACCTGGTTGGCAAAGGTAAATGCATCTTCCTGTGAAGGGAGAGAAAAATAGCAGATTGTTGTTAGCTTACGTTCTTCGAGATCTAGTAAATGTAGGACATATATTGAAAAAGCTACCTTTACAATGTGCAATACAACTTGTGTAGTTCATACAGCATGGTGCATTTATGTCCACTGCAAACAAATAGTGAAAAATGTCAATTTTACACTAAATTCGAGAGGTTAGTAATGACCAGTTGATGATGTGTTAAGCCACTGAATATCAAATATCAAAATAAATTAGTGTCATTGCTGTTATTTATCTCATCCTTTAACTGTTCTACCAAATGGGGGAGATTTGAAAAGTAAACACACAAGGTAAAAATCATTTTTAGGGAGACAAAGAAGAAATAAACAAGAAGAAAGAGCAAGAAGAAGAAAAGCTTTTCTAACTAAAAGTATTATGTAAAATTCTAGTCTAAAAATCTCTATGATCTATCACCCATCACCAGACTTTAATCTGAGCGTTGCTTTGTTTTGTTTTGTTTTAACTTTATCATTAGGAAATTCATATAATGTTTGAAATCTGTCTGATTAAAGCCACTTGATTAGAGCAAATTGGGTGTGTGTGTTTGCACTCATCCTCATATTAACAACCCCCTCATACAGCAAACCCCATTTTACATATTATCAACTGAACCACGCACACACAGAACTAATCAAAAGAGTAAAAAGGGAGACCGTAAGTGCTCTAACAGTCGGAAATTAGGGCTTCAATTCATGTCCATTTTGATTCGGCTTTCTTCCATTCAGTCCATGTTAGGAGTCTAGCGGCGAGAGAAAGGCTGTCGTTCTCCTGCTTCTGCTCATCATCATTTGAATGCATTTATGTCTGCGCCACACATTTCATGTCTGTTACCGCACTATAATTTTATGTATTTTAATGTGGCAGCCTCTATGTCCAGGACAAATTTCCCCAGGGACAAATAAAGAAATCTTGAATCTTGAAACATTGTTCCATCTCTCTCATTCATCTCTCTGCATGTCTAGCCCTTTTCTCTCCATCATTACCCACTGTACACTCGCCAGGTGGAGTAACATTAACAAACACAAAATAGCTTCCCAGAGATGCAAAAGAACCTTCTCCCCACGGCTGTGCTGGAGCTATTCCAGCCCAATAAAAACGAACCGTTTCTTCACGATCGACAGGGAAATAGAGTATGTGGGTAGACTCTGGAGAGACACAGAACTTTATCTGTGTGTGCCTGCTAATCGCTCCTTAGTGGTAACTGAATTCATGAGCAATGCTGATGGAGGAGACATATTTCAGCACTGACTGCAGACACATTTCGGTGCTCCACATGTTCCACAGAGGGGTCTGCCAGTGCTTCATTCTGACGTAGCCGTAAGCAAGTTGAGAGGGCCAAACACTGGAAAACTCTAAGCAGAAGACTAAGTAATGTGGCGCAGTGCCTCTATAAGGGAAGAAGAAAGTTAGTAATGAGAGAAGTTTGTCTCTAGGGAATGGTGTGACCTTATAGGGCAGGAAAATGAAGGTAATGGCTGTTTGGTGTCGCTGTTACATTTTTGTATCTAAAAATAACACACTAATACACTGAAAAAAGTTTTCTTGTGTTGTGATGCCTTCAGGAGATGGTTTGATACAATGATGTTATTGTTGGTTTGATGTGTTTGACTGAAAATGAACCTATAGGGTTGCAAAATTCTGTGAATTTTCAAAGTTGGAAACTTTCCATGGGTATTAACGGGAATTTACAGGAATATAAACACTTAATAAACACACTCAATATCTGCTATTCCTCAATCACACAAACATAGCATACTGCTTACTGCATTGCTATTGAGACCATGCCCTTTACATGCACTGTGTATTCCTCCATCACATACACAGACGATTTCTACAACCTTGGACCACACTTTAGAGCCCAGAGTACAAGACTATTGAAGCCACATATTTGAGCCTGCGGACTACTAAGTGAAGTAAGTTTTGACGACATCATGGCATATATATATATTTGATGTGTGGTTTTAATGTTTAACTTGCAAACAGCACATGAAAATGTATTCATACAGTAGATAGCTAGCTGATAAATCAGATGCTAAATAAGCTATAGCTACCATCATTTCATTGACCATTTATGAGGCTCTTATCATGATGCTAGCTTACCCCCCAATTACTGAATTGCCCCCAATTTTGAGTTAATTCCCATGAATTTCCAGATTCCCATGGAAAGTTTCCAATTTGGAATATTTCCCAAGCTTAATTAATCATTTCCAGCTTAACTGATCATGGAAAGCTTCTGGAAATGTACTGGAAATTTTCTACCCCTTTGCAACCCTAGATGTGTATCTTTTCAGGTCACATCTTAGCGTTTCTTTTTTGTGATATGCAAATATTACATTTTCTTAAAGGAGATGTATATGTACACAAAACTAAATGAGAACATAAAAATGATGTAGTAGTTTTATCTTAGAAGTGGTCACAAAAAACTCATATATCACGGAGTATGGTGCTGCAATATTTCATTAAGCCCTACTATCTAGAATTTATTTGTTTTCTCTCACCAGGGAGCTGAGTGCCCTCCATGGGGCTTGGGCCACCCCGAGGTCATCTAGTATGCCTGAGAAGACAGAGCGCTCTTCAGCCCGGTCGATCTGCATGGGGTCCGTCCCCAGAATCTTGACTCCGTTCATGTGCAGTGGCACAGCTAAGTTGTTGGGGATCTGGCCTCCGACTGACACAATGCTGCCAGTGCAATCCTGGAAGAGAGGTTGGAAAAAAAAGGATGGGCAGGATTTTTTAAAAAAAGATGATAGAAGAAAACATCGAATAAAAGAATGAAAAGTGGAAGGAGGAGAAAGGACAGGAGAAGGATACTCTGTCAAGTCTTGGACCTCCTGCCACTACCATCAGCCAAGATTAACAGTCTGAAACCTGTGGCCGCTTCCAATTATTCTGGCCACTGATCACACAGTGAAAATATGAGACACAAAAACAGTTGATCTCGGTCGTGCCATGGGTTTAGTTATCACCAGGGACAGCGTGTCTATGTGTGTGAATAAACATGTTTGCTCCTTTTAATAACACCATGCAGCCCCTCTTCCTGTCAAGCTGATCCAGAGGGGATGCTGTTTCCATGGCAATGCCAGGTTGTATCTCTTCATTATTCATGGGCCTGCTCTCCTGCTCCTGTCCAGGGTTTATCTCTATGCTCTAATGCCGTATTTATCACACACACAGAGCAAGATGGGACCGTAGCTGTGAGCAAGCGATTGATGGTAATGCTATCACCCTGAACAAACAAACACTTAATCACACTCTGATCCCATCGCAACTTTAACTGGATTACAATTCCTCTGCAGGGAAAAGTCAATGGACATTAGTACGCAAACACACAGCACAACAGAAGCACATAGACACAGGAAGTCGGAGCAAATCACAGCAGACTTTGAGGGTCAGCTGGGCTCCGTCGACACCACAGAGCAACATACGGAAATTATGTATCATTATATACATAATGAATGAGGTTTGGTCATGTATGTGAAATCACATCGTAATTAAAATTAGATAAACCTCACGGTACGTTTCATAAAACGCAAATGATAATCACTAGAAATAGTCATTTTGTTGTTATTTCACTGTGCACTGACATTATCATTCATTTAGATGGGAGAATTGTATATTGTGATATTGTATTATACACACACCACATCTTGAATACCAACAGTTTGAATAATTATTTTTAGAAAACTTCAGCTCAGTTAACCTAAAAAAAAATAAAATAAAAACCACCAAATGCTACAGTTATGTAAAATGACCACCTAAGAATATATTAACCCAGAAAAACAATTTGGCAAATATGACCACATGACCTATGAGAGTTACAGAGAGGTCACTAAACCTAGAAAACCCATAAAATCTCCACACACATCTGTAACCACAGAAAGCCCAAGCTCTTAAATCTTAGATGAGCCTATAGTGCTGTATAATAAATGTCCCAATTAGGACTCATTCAGTGTTTTCCCATTTTCTGTTAGGCAGAGAGAAAGAGAGAGAAAGGGCTTTTGTGTGACTGCATTTAATGGCCAAGCCTATCCCGGAGGATAAGCTGCACGCATAACCAGTTTCTGAGTTTACATACGAGGTTATATGTAAATATGTATCAGCAGAGAGGTTTTGGATATTGTCGGTTATGTTTCCAGTCTGAGCAGGGAATGTTTTGGAAGTCTGGTCTGTGTGATATCCATAATAATAAGTCACAGACATGATGCTGATGTTTTATTTTTGCTGATTTAAAAAAAAATCAGAACTATTCTTAAGCAGAAAAGTCACATTAAAACAAATCAGACATCTTAATTAGAGAACTTATTATGTCATTATGTGTATGGTGTGCTAGTCTTAGACCAGTAACTCTGACCTGGTTGACGTGATTGATTTCTTTAATATTATTATACTCTGCCTAAGGGAGGTTGATTGCAATCCAACATTTCAATGAATATATATGAATGTACAAGTTATTATTATCATTGATATAACCTGAGATTGCCTATCATAACCTGAGAATAGATTGGTGACCTGTCCAGAGTATCCTGCCTCTCTCCCAGTGCAACAGGGCATGTTTGTGTGTGTGTGGCCTAACCTCTTGCTGAGTGATGTCCAGGATGCGTTCCAGGGTCAACTCCTCAAAGTAAAGCCGATCACACTCATCAAAGTCGGTGCTGACTGTCTCAGGGTTGTGGTTGACCACCACCGTCTTCTTGCCCATCTGTCTCAAAGCTCTGATGCTGGACACTGCGCACCAGTCAAATTCAACACTGCTGCCTGGTAGATCAAACAGTTCATGAATTTGTCAACCATGAACAACAAATAGACAACTACACTGCTGTGACATCTGCTTTCCATGCAAATGATATCCTGTCTAACTCCACTGTCTAACTGCGATGGTTTTATTTATGAATTCATATACTGTTTTTCCTCAAAAAGCGGCCAGGGCCTTCCTCAACTGCAGAGCCTAACAGACCTTCATTCGAAGCCGGCTTTATATCTGACACCCTCTGTTTTGGTTGTAGACTAGTACAAAATCTCAATGTTTCATGATCTGCTCCTGTTTGTCATATAAAATGTTTGTTAGTTCATTATGGTATCGATACAAACTGAACATTTCCATTTAAAAGTGCTTTGTTTATTGTAAAGTCAAGTGCAAGTGAAAGGTTTTAGTTGTGGAAAATGTGGACTTGCACGTTTCCATTATGATACTTAAAATGTAGCAACTGCCATCTTGTGGCACCCGTTACTACAAAACACAGTTTGGCTAAGCCATTAACGCACATAGACCTGCAGTGATTGAAATACGAGAGTAATGCTTTAGATGAGTAATCTACAACACAAAGTGTTAAAAAATGATCACATTGTTGTGTTTATTAACACTAAAGTAATAGCAAGCAATAGCAAAGATGCACATTTTGTTATATTAGCCATTATTTGAGATCTTTTTTGACGACCTAAATAAGGTGATCAGTATAAGTTTTATTTAAACAGCATGGACATTATATGAAAGCTCAATGTTAGACTCACCAATGTGATAGGGCCCACAACCAAGTACCATGATTCCCTGGTCTTTAAAGTCCAGATCATGCTCCTGGTGGATAAACAAAGAAAGACAAAACCATTGATGCACGATGGCAACACCTTACAAAACTCTTCTTAATGTTACTTATATTTTATTTTCAATGTTTTAATGTTTAAATGTTTTAGTTACAGTTATATTAACTGTATTTTCTATAAAACAGTGACTGGATTGTCTACATACATCATAGTGGTACATGACTTCCTTTTACATTTAGCAGAGACCACATACCTGACCATGGTAAGTACAATACAGGTAGTTGGTCATGGCTGGATACTCTGCTGCCAAGGTGTCAATCTGAGAAGAAAATAAAGAGAAGTTACAATGGGTCCGACATTCACATGTGGACACACTGTAAATGTAAATACATGGTAAATACTGTATAAAGTGTAAAGACAGTCAATGATAACTTTAACCTTTATTCTATTCAGGCAGGGACAGTTATCTGAGTTTATCTGAACTACACTTGGAGCTCCAAGAAGGAGCCCAGTCATGCTCACCTGTTTGACCCAGGGCTTGATGCCGTGACTGAGCCTCAGCTCTCTGGCTGCTTTCTCACTGGATCCCAGAATCTGACCAACCTGCCTGTCTGAAAAGCCGTCCTGCTTGGCCTTCAGCAGCAGTCCCTTGGGTACTGTAGCACTGCAGGAAAAGACAATAAGTAATGGTAATTACCCAGCTGTAATAGTCAGGTTTTTCTGCAGCTGTTCAGTCTTTATTCAGTGTTCAGTGACAAGCACTTTGGAGATTTTTTTTTTTTTTTTTGTATTTGCATGTATTTGCACCTGAAAAGTAGTCTGTCAATTATTTCTAAAGCTTAAAAGTTTAACGCCTGACAGGAATGTGGTAGTGATAGTAAGAAAAAAAAAAAAAAGATGAGTAAAGCTGACAACTGAGATTATTTTTTAATGTTTTCTTGAATACCTTGAGTACCCCCTGAGAGATCTGTGTATTTTCAAGTCCGCTGAACTAAGAGGGTTAATCCAACAAGTGGGTCATGACTAGCTCGCCTACCGAGCGGTGTGGACAGCCCACCACAGTTCGATCTATAACACATCGACAAACGAGGTACCAAGGTGCCAGAGCACCAGGTTGGCAAGTGCAGCCATTTAAAAGCTATTTCAAATCAATAAAATGTTAATGCAAGCTGTGAGGTTAAACAGAAAAGTGTTAACCGTCAAGAGGTGATTTTGTGTAGCAACCAGACTGTTTTATTTTTTAAAGAATTTTCTTCCTACTTAAAATCTAACCGCACCCAGAAAATTCTGTTAGGGCCCCCTCTTCTGGCAAATTAAAAAAGCACAGGACAATGGCCCCCATGGCTACGTGGTGCGTGACATGGGAGGTAACACAGACGAGAGTGACAGATTGACCACTGCCCAGCGTAGCAGGAATACACCTGCTAGTAGTCAGAGCTAACCAAGCTTATCACTCATAAGCAGCTGCTGTCAGTCTGTCCCTGTCCCCGCTGGAAATGCAGAGATACATTGCATGTTGCACTGGAGCCTTCACAGTCACTCGAAGCAAATTCACAGCTGTTCGTAAAAGTTTCTGCGTGGTACCTGTGTTAGCTGAGAACTAGTGGCTCAGAACGACTAAGTCTCTAGTCCGTGTGTCTATCTAGGAAGGGGGATTAGTTGGTGACAAAGGTGCCGCCATGTACGACATGACAAGTGTTGATGCAGCTGATTCAGCCATACAATAAGATATTAGCTTATTAAAGCCACACTATAATGTTTTTTCTATCCCATGTTAAATAAGACAGCCATGAGCTCAGAATGCCTCCCTTCGCTTTCTGTTTTTTTGTGCTGAGTTAAACTAAAAACATGAATGCACAGCGATGAAAATGATATTGACCCTCTCATGTCACTCCCACTGAGAAAGCAACAGGCGTTATTTCCAATGATGTCATAGCATTTGTTATAACCCTAGGCAGAGACAAAAAGAATTCTCATTTCTGGCGAACAACAACTTGCTCTCCCTCCTCCTTATCTGAATTATTTATGACCTCGTAGCGTAACAATATTGGAAATGTCAAGTGCGTTTTAACTCCCACTGCACACGGCTGGGCTGAGAAATAACAACCAAAGGAGCGAGCAGCGTGAGTTTGAGTCAGAATCACAGGAAGGAAAGAAATTTGATCTGAGGGCTCGGTTTGTCTTGTGTACAATTACTCTGTTTGGAAGAACGGCTCAAAAGCTAGAGGGATTATCCTTTGCATACCATGAACTCCTGAACATATGCCCTCAAAAGCAAATAAAACATTAAATACGCATTAGGACGACGTGTGTGTTTGTGTGCATTTATGGAGTGAAGAAAAATTGACTCAGATATTCTCATATGCTTTCAAAGGCATGCACACATTTAACTTAACTTTAAAGTATTAGAATGACACATTTGTGTGTTGTATAATTGCTGTTCCTGCAAACGGAGCAAGTCTGTCTAATTGTAATTCATGTCACGCACGTAGCTTATACACCTAATTATCTCTGCCCTAATCCACAGGTGTATTAGGTTCTGCTTTTTGTAATCAAACTTAAATGTAAATTATGTCTTCAAGGGATCCTTTTTTATATATTCACTATGTCTCTACTGGAAACAAGTAAAAGGATGCATAATAATCCAGCGTACAACTGGTTTTAGATGTCACCAGACACCAAAATAACAGATTTCTGTGTTTATGTCTCAGCGAGTAAATCTGATCAGACTGCATTTTTAAGAAAAACGTCAGTGCAGAATGTGCTCCAGGCATAATATCGGTGTAGCTTCTGTTTTAACTACCAATATATCATTTAAGTAAAAAAAAACTAAGCAGTATCCAAGTAAAGCAATAAGCAACTTTTATTTTATAGACTTAATTGCTTAATTGAATAAATAATGGGTACATAATGACAAGCTACTTGCAAACAGACACCGTAATACCATAATAACACTAATAATATTGCCAACTTTATAACTAAATGCCCATTTATTTCTAATCTTAACTTCTGACGAAGAAATCCTAACACTGCACATGACTGAAATGATGAAGAATAAAACGTCTTCACTGTAAAGGATTCTTCTCATCTCTATCAATACATATCCTTCTGTCCCAACTGCAGCAATAGAAGATCCAACACTCTCCTCACAGAAACAATGAGACTGCTGACCAGTAGAGCCTGAAGCCCACCTGCACTCAGCTCTACGCTCCATCAGTCTGGCAGCAGCCTATTGTTGTGTGCCCATCCCAATGTCCCCTGCTCCAGAGGCAGCAGGAACTACAACAGCCTTCCATGTGTCAGCGTGTTGCAGCGGGAGCCCACAGACTGGCTGGCCATTGATTATTAAACAGCAGAGTCAGAAAGAAACAGCGGGTAACCTGTGACTGAGCCATGGAAATTCACAGTGGCTCTCCAGGTATGAGCCAGAAGGCAGAGAAAGAGAGAGAGACACAGCTGAGAGGAGATGAACCACAAGAGGGCAAGAAACAGACGTGAAGAGACTGGGGATCATCTGATTTTCTTATTGAAGAGGATTCAGTCATTTCTAGAAAGAACCTAAAATTCTCTCCTGGTTTTAAGACACTTTTCTAATTCCTGTGGGCATCCCTGAAGTTCTCTAATGGTGCACTGGGACAGAGGCATCTCCAATGCACAGACAGTGTTGTTGGTATAAGTATATGGTACATTTGAGCTGTAAAAAAATCTGCAGGGTGAGTGCAAGGTTGAAAAACACTGCTGCAAAGACAAAAGTCACTCACGGCTATGCAACCATCCACTTCCACATGATGTCTGTATTTCATCAAATCTGGTGTTGTTTGCTGAACAGTAGGACTATCATGCCAGCAATGCAAATATTCATTAAGCGAATCATTATGTACTGTGTTAATTGTCAGGATCCTGCTGTGACCAATCATACTGTGCTGCAATGTTTGTGTTTTGTCTCTTTATCCTACAACTTTGAGACACAAATTTTAAAAGCCAGGGGAATAAAATGATTAAACTGAATGGATTCATTCAAAACAGAAAATAAAATAGTCAAAAACTTTTGTTTGATTTGTTTGACCGAGCTGTGCATCTGTGTGTGTGTGTGTGTGTGTGTGTGTGTGTGTGTGTGTGTGTGTGTCTGTTACCTCCTGTAGTTTGCCAGGTGCTGCTCCAGCTGTGTTATCTTGTGGAGTTTGTGGAGGAACCACTTGTCTATGGCAGTCAGCTGGTGGATTTGATCAACGCTTATGCCGCTGTGGAGGGACTTAAAAGTAGAGAGATGAAACGAACTCAGCGTTACATTCATTATTCATCATCATGAAGTTCATCATTCATATCCCTTAATGGAGCGCTCCAAAAGCAGACGTAAAATAGGTTTCACAAAGTTTCAACAGATTGTATGATCAGTTGCGTGTGATTAAAGCGAACCTTCGGCAGATAGGAGCAATCATTCCGAACACATAAATTCTTTGCATTTATCCATTGCTCCTTCAAGGACTCCTTAGAGCTTTTGCAGGAACAATATATTACTTTGTCAATATTGGCCTTTTATTAAAAATCTAATATCCAGAAGCCAGTCTGTGTCATCAACCCGTAATATGACAGAGGTTGTGCCCTGACAACACCTAGTAAATATGTTTTATCATTTTTATATTAGATGTCTGACCAGACAAATCATTCCAGGTTAGTGTGGGAAGATTTTATTCAGCAGTGTGTAAAACATGCAGTGAAACCTGCCATAAGGAGCTTCCAATCAAACTCCAAAACCAGAGACAGAACAAAAACACCGGAAAAATATCACAATATAACTTTTCCTCCTGAACCTTTGCTATGAATAATAGTTTATGTCTGAATAACTTTAGGATTTTTTTTTTTTTATTTTATTTTATTTTATGCTTTCCACACTATAAACATGCAATACTGTCTAAAACAGTTTGGACCTAAGAAATATTTCAAAATCAAAATGGTGGGCAACAGAAAGTTGAGCTGAGAGTGACGGTGATTGTTCCGAAAGAGTGGGATCTTTTTTTGTGTATCCAAAAACAGGTGTTATATCTCACTAATCAAAGCTACCAGACTTCTATTGATCCAAACTAGCATCAACTAACACCAAAGTCACACAATAACACAAATAAACAAACTGATCGAGGCAGCAGCAGAGCAGCAACCCCCACCTTGTTCCGTGAGGTACAATTACTGGTTTTGTCAATGGAGTCTGATGGCTTTGATTGTGTGTATGTGATTTAACTGCAGTTTCTGGTTAAACAAAAAAGATCTGATTCTCCTTCCTTGTAGGGATTTATACCATAATGTTTTCAGACATTTATAATAACAATCCGTGGCTGTCAGAGGCAAAACAAGCACTTGGTGGATGTACATTGACCGTGCACAATTGCCTCAAAGGATTACACTTGCAGCCCGTTTTGTGGCTGCCGGCTGCAACACTTGCGCTCAATACCAATTTCAAAAATTGTTGTCCCCATTAGTCACTTAGAAATAAAAAAAAAAAACAGGGAAAAATAAGGTCCAGGTTGAAAAATACCCAAGTTTCTTCTATAACGCATAATTGCTTGTGTTTGATTGCCTGGAGATGAGATGTGGATCATTAATCCCTCGTGCTGTCGCCACATCAATGAATTCACTCCATAACTCATCAAGGGGACAAATATATCTAATCTAGCTTTTAAGGCATGTTTAAGTGTTGGACCTTTTGATATTTTTTTTACTTTGCAATAGTTCATGTAACATCTCTTGACCCTGTGTCTAGATGGGCTAAAGCACTACAGTTTCACCTTCAGCTGAATCTATCAGGAAGCACTGTAGTGAACAAGTAAACATTTTCTGATTATGTGATTTGGTTTCATCCTCCCACTGAAATCTCTTTGAAAAGGCTCCACCGTTAGATAATCAAACAGTTCATACTGTACGTGTTTTTTCCAACTATTTTGCTCCTGTGCATCTATTTAACTAAGTCAGCAAGGATTTCCACACAATTAGGGATTCATAACTGTATGCAGGTGAGCCAGGGACATTTCAGAATAATCATAAAAAAAACATGAAACGTGGAGTGTTTCACGTTTTCTTATCATTATTCTTCTTGTTACACTTCAAAATGTGATATTAATGTGAAAATACATCCATAATTTATTATTAATGCTATGAAAGATTAGTGTACCTTGGCAAGGGAGAAGATACGGGTGCTGGAGGGTACAGCTAGCTCCTGTTGCAGGTCCTGGGTGTCAGCCCAGGCTTTCTTGAGTGGCAGCCGGGGCACAAAGCCATCCACTGACGGATGACACATCCTCAGGGCCTTCTGCATGCTTTCCTCAAAGGTGCGGCCCACTGCCATCACCTGAATCCAGAAGCAGGAAAGGCATGACAGAATAATATGAGTGTGTGAGGATAGTGAATAAGCCAGTGAATGAGTCAGTGTTCACCCATGGATCCTTCTCTCACCTCTCCGACACTCTTCATGGCACTGCCTATTTCATGGGACATGCCCTGAAAGCGGTCCAGGTCCCAGCGGGGGATCTTAGTGACGATGTAGTCTAGACTGGGCTCGAAGCAGGCTGTGGTCTTCTCTGATACAGCATTCTTGATGTCTGGCAAGGGAATGCCCAGGGCCAGCTTAGCGGCAACAAACGCCAAGGGATATCTTTGATATGAACAGAGGGGCAGGAAGATCAGAATCAATTAGAGGTTGAAGTTTCTGTACACAAATCTTCACCAAAACTGGTGTTGATGAAAGAAATCCATTCTCTACAGTAAAATATAGATATATAATTTTAGGGAATAGTACTACCAGATACCAGTCTCATTTTGATATTTTGTTTAGCCAAAGAAAATTTAGACTGTTGAATTCCATTGCAATCCACCATGAAGAACGATTTTACAATTTTCAGATTGTCCAATCCATTGTAATCATATGACCCCGAGTTCATTCATTCCTTTTTTAATCGATCTTGGCATGTTCTGACAGTTGTGAATTCCAAAACAATGATGTCAATCATGCATCTGTGCTAGTGGAAACTTGCAACAAGAGTGAGTCACAGCAACAAGGAAGAAACGGCTCATTTTAAAAAGAAAGATGACCTCGGTGCCATTTGCATCTTAGCACCACCCTATATAATTGGAATTTTAAAGGAAGGCGGAAACACTAAAACATCTTTCTATGCAAACATGCGTCTCATTTTCATGCTCCATGGGTGGAGCATAAAACATACATACCATTATTGCATGACTGACATTTAGACATTTCCAACATGCTGTACTACCAGCCTCTGTTTGAATAGGTATTCTCTTACCCAGTAGCCTTTGATGCCAAAGCAGAGCTTCTGGAGAGCCGGGCATTAACCTCGATGATGCAGTACTCCAAGGACGTCGGGTGTAGGGCGTACTGAATGTTGCATTCGCCTACAATGCCGAGGTGTCGAACCACTTTGATGGCTGTCTCTCGGAGCATGTGGTACTCCTCGTTGGACAATGTCTGGCTCGGTGCCACCACTATGGAGTCACCTGAAGAAGAAAGGGTTTAGGACTAAGAGCGCCTTTTGAAACTGATTTCGGTGCTGATGATGCAGAGTCAGAAAAGATCGTATTATATATCGTATTATTATATATATAGTAAATAGCAACAAACGCCTGTTTCTCTTTGTACAGTTTTCTCTTCAATAATTCATATATTGCTTCATTTACCACATACTCTCATTTAAATTACAATTCCTCACAATTACTGTACAGTTCTTGAAATCAGTGACAAACATCTGCATAACAAAATAATTTTACATCTGGCATTTGCCTATTGTTATACAGAAGAAGCTCTAGGATGAGAAAGTATCACATTTTACATCAAAAGCACATTCTGTAAGGAGCACTAAAACCATCTAAAATCTTAAGCGCACTTCAAGTGTCTCAGTTTGTATAAGTCCTTGATGCCATCTATGAGAACTGAACTAAACCCAAAGGCTTGAGTTTGTCACTCAAGTACTGATTCTCAATGCTTTCCTTGAGATACAGATACAAGACTAAAGAAATGAAACAAGGACAACGGCTTTCAAAAACATCTATACATTCATATCCAGGTACACAGTAAATGTGGTCGACGGGAGCATGAACCCACAAAGAGCAAAAAGAAAGCGAGCTCGCGCTGCAGCAGCCTCTCCAGAGGGATGTGTTTGAGGACAACGGAATACAAAAAGCAAACAGAAGAGAACTGAGCACAGCAGAACAGGATAAAGTAAACAATACCACCACATACACACGTACAACAGTCTGAAGGATAACACATCGCGTGTGGTGTACGTTTCATTACCTGTGTGAATGCCCAGTGGGTCGAAGTTCTCCATGTTGCAGACGGTCACACAGTTATCAGCCACATCTCTCACCACCTCATATTCCACCTCTTTCCAGCCCAGCAAAGACTTCTCCACCAGGATCTGACTGCTCATGGCCAGAGCCTACACAGGGGAGTATCAATTTAGATGCTGTGCGGCTGCATTAACCTTTACACAGCAGGTAATTGGATCAACATTTCTCAGACTTTGACTAAACGTGAGCGATGTACTTACAGTAAAACTCGCTGTTATTGGTTTTACACACAAAATAGCATTGAAAACAGATGAGGTGACATATTTTGGAAATTAAGACTCATTAAGCAGTTAGGAGAATTAAATTAGATGTGAGTTTATTTTCATAAATAAACTATTTGCTCTAATGGTTCAACATAATGAAGACTTTTCCCTAGAGCCCTGCCTGACATGTTTTTTACTTAATTTCTTGGCATAACAGCTCCATGAATCTAAATTTGAACCCAAAAGGCATTTTTGCATGTGTGCACAGTCATACATGTATGGCTTACAGGATGCACTTTTGCATCACTTATCAATGTAATGCAATTTAATACACTCCCAGCACAACTTGCCTCAATGATCATCACACGGCTGAACGAACATATGTGACAAAGCTAAAAGAATACTTATTTACAGGTTTGCTGTATTGGAGTGCATGACATGTGATATTCTATTATGTGTGCTATTGGGTCTATTTGCATATAGATTTTGTACTGCCCATTTTGTTTCATCTTTTTTACATTAACAACTTCCAAAGGACAGTCTCAAAAGGAAAGTGATTTTCGCAAATTAATGCTTTTTGTGGCCTTTCGTTGTTGCCGCCTGCAATGCTTTTGTCGAATTAAACTTGTTACAAAGACATGTACTAACAGTTTGTACTGGTGCATATGCAGTGGACAGTAATAAGCACAACACTCCTACTGGTAATAGGCATAGGGTTAAAGGACCAGTGTATAGGATATAGTGGCATCTAGCAGCACAGATGCTGATTGCAACCGCTTCGCCTCTCCCTCAGAGTGTGATGGAGAAGCTATGGTGGTCATGAAACACTCAAAAAGCTCCTCTAGAACAGGCATGCACAACCTCACACACATGCTCCCCCTCTCACATACATGCAAACACACATAAACTCGTCTTTGTATTGTAGCTACATTTCATATTGCGTTTTACATGCGTTTATCTGCTGCAAACCTCTTCTATACTGAACTCCAAATCCTTCAACCTTCTAGTCATTGGTGGTAATGTTTTAGTTATTAATTTAATCATCGATTAGTTCAAAATTAATAGTTAGTGTATACAGAATTTTATCAGAATCAATCACTCAATTATCATTTCTCCTTCTTCTCCTTTCTCTAAGGGTGTTGATCCATGAGCTTTATTATTTATCAGTTTCATTCTGTATGGTAAAAAGCTCTGCGAATCATAAACACTCGACCTTTAAAGTGTCTGGTTTCCTTTCTGTATTTTCGTCAAGGATTAGACAAAGACTCTGTGAATTCTATCTCTGCACTGTGGCAGCCGCTGAGCATGACTGGCAAAGACACATTTGCCATTGAAACGTTCAAAAGAAACAAAACAAAAGAAAAATACTCAGGGAAGCAGTAGAACATTCAGACTGGCATAAAAGTATGCACCAATTGAAAACAGTACGACACAGACAGTTCATTTTGCAGCCTGTGATCACAGCTTAGAACCAATTGAGCTATCAGACATAACGCCAGTTACTGGACAAGCATAAAAGAATGTTGCTTAGCAACAGCAAGCTATTCCTTTCCCGGTAGAACACAAAAGAAACATATCTAAACAATTTCAAAGCTTTTATATTTTTCTGGTTAATGCTGTAAACAAGAGTTGTCAGTAAAAGTCTGGGTAAAATGTTTCAATGGTTGATTTGATTAATCATATAAATAAAAAAAGTTACGAGGAATAATGATGATAATCGTCTACAGATGTCAGCACATTCCCAACACTGCACCATTTATTCTGACCTTGTGGGCGGTTTCCTCCAGCCTTTCTTTGTTGGCACACAGACCAGAGCCCAGACCTCCCAGGGCATAGGCTGATCGTAGCATCACCGGGTAGCCAATCTGCTCTGCTGCTTTCAGGGCATCAGATACCTGAAAGACACAACACAAATGTTGTATTGTAAGAACTGTTACACGTTCTGTAAACGCACTAAAAATATAGAGTTCAATTTCAATGTATATATGTAATATGTGGTTCCTTACAGACTCTACGGCAATACTGGGTGCAATCTTCTCATTGATCTCCATTAGTTTGTCAGCAAAAAGCTGTCTGTCCTCTGTGGCCATGATGGACTCTACTGGGGTTCCAAGGACCTTTACTCCATACTTTTCCAGGATGCCACGCTGGAATAATTCAACTCCTGACCACGACACAAACACCAGTCCAAACAGAGGCAGGGTTAAATATACAGCAATTAAAAAAAAAAAAAGTGTTAGTTACAAAGTGGAAAAATATTCACACCACATGGTGAATGCTTTCATTCTAATAGCACTATAGTAACATGAGTTGTACATATTAGTATTTACTCCTACTGATCTCCACAGGGAAAAACAAAAAACGCATACACGGGTACAAACAACCGCACGTCTCACCGCAGTTAAGTGCCGTCTGTCCACCCATGGACAGCAGGATGCCATCCGGACGCTCGGTCTTGATGACTTCAGTTACAAATTCTGGCGTGACGGGCAGGAAGTACACGGAGTCGGCCTGCTTGGTGCCCACCTCGTTGGTCTGAACTGAGGCTATGTTTGGGTTCATAAGCACTGTTTTCAGGTTTTCCTCCTACAACACCATTTGAAGATAGAATAAGTACCATCGTGTATGCACACAAAGTTAAGTAAACTTAATTAAAGGTTTTTACTAATGTCTGTTCTAAATGTTTTATTTTTGTTAATGTAAATTCTATGAAAAGATTAAAAAAAAAAACAGAAACACAGATAATAAAGACATAGTTTAAATTTGAATTAGATGTAGTTACGGGTAAGTTGCAGGCCATTTAACAGCTAGATTTTATATCTTACCTTCATGGCCTTAACAGCCTGAGATCCAGAGTAATCAAACTCTCCAGCCTGACCGATAGACAAACCACCAGATCCAAGTACAAGTACCTTTGACACCTGCACATGGACAAGTAATGCACGCAGTAATTAAGTAAATAAGTAAGTAAGTAACAGCAAACACACAGCATGAATCTAACAAATTGTTTTTTCCTAATGTATATCACTCATATATCATTGTAACGATATATATGATGATAAGTTTTTACAATCAAAGTCTTTCTCCATCCTGCTCATAAAGACTGAGGTAAATCTGCTGTTCCTGTATGGAGTACTGTACCTCGGCTCTGGGGGGTATGTTAGGTTTCTTGGGCATGACTGACACGATGTTTGCACCCTTTCCTTTCTTGATCAGAGATATGAAGGCATCAAAAAGGAACTGTCGAAACAAAGACAGATGTCAATATAGCCATGGTTTGAATAGTATGTTAACCGTATTAAAAGGAGGCTTTCACTACTTCATGTTGCCAAAACACACTGGTGGTAGATATAGAGACCAAGCTCTGCCTGAGGGTACAAGGTTTACTTACATATATAATTCTCAATTACCACATTTTTAAAATATACTGTGAATGGCCAAAAGTTGTTGTTTTTTTTTTTTTTAGCAGAAAAGGCATTATTTGAAGGTGAAGCTTTTCCCCTTAGCCAATCAATGATGAAAAGATAAATGCTGAGTTTCACACTACAGAAGGTGTGTTAACACCAACTTCCTGAAATCAACAATGCACCCAGAGCTGCACACATGGTATCTATATAAATAAACAGTCATTAATAATCAGTTACGTGCCACAGTAACAGTTGCAATTACCAGACAGGTTTACACTCCTCCTGTATTAGGTTCAACTTTATTAGATTTATCAGTGTCTGACAGAAACGCATTGCAGAATATTGCACTTCCTCGACAGTGAAGGGGATAAAATATTTTTCATGGACACAGTCAAACCCAGGTGGAAGTAGAGCTGTCAACTGCATGTTTTGGTAGAGAAGACAGGTCTTCTTATTGTGCCTTAATATGACAGAGGTTGCAATATACTTTGACCAGGACTTGAACTACAGCCCTTGTCTGCCATGTGGGAGACACGAACTGTAGCACAGAATCATCAACACTTTATAGTTGGGACAGGAATAGGCACACACCTGTGGCCCTGGTACAGTCAAACATCAGGCACCACAGATGATTACAGCTTTCACTGTCAATGATGTAGCAACTATGTATTATTTTTATTTTTATTTTTTTTTCCACTATGTCTGGTTTAAATATACATTAAAACAAATTATTTTCCCAGCAGTCTAATTCCTGCTTACAGCTACTGTAACTACTAATACATAGATAGATAAACATCCTGTTTCAATGGAAGACTTTGCATCCTGTAAAGATGCCTTTACTTAACTTTAGTATGGCTTTCAGGTACTTCATGCAGCACAGTCTTTAATTACCTCTGTGTCAGTGGGACCGCCTTTAGCCTCCGGGTGGAACTGGGCCGTGAAAACAGGTTTAGTGTTGTGCATGATGCCCTGGAAAACACACAGAGTTAATATAAGGCAACTAAACTAAAGCTGACAGTATTCTGCATTTCATTTGTTAGCCTTTCTGGAGCAGGGGAGCCTATTTTTGCAAAGTGTTGTTTTTTTTTTTTATTTTAATTTTTTTTAACTAAGAGAAAATAATGCTTTTTCCAAAATCCATAAATCAAAATGTTGTCTCAGAAAAAAAAAAATTCACACAGTGAAATCAAACCTCATTGGTGCCATCATTGGCGTTGAGGAAAAGTGGGCTCCACTCTGGGGGCAGGGACTGACTGTCTATGCCGTAGCCGTGGTTCTGCGCCGTGATGAAGGCCTGCCCCGTCATCACATTCAGCACCGGCTGGTTCTGGCCTCTGGGGACCCACAGACATGCATAAAACAAAGATTATATATAACACTTCTTTAAGAGACTTGTTTTAAAAACTCAGATAAAAACTGTGTCTACAGTATGTACAGGGAGGTTCCTCCTGGAGTTTTAGGCTTCTAGTAGTGCTGGAGCAGTTTTTCAATCAGTGGTTTGCAATGTCCAGTCCTCCCAATAATGTCATACTCTTCCACTTATCAACTAGAACAAGATATGCACCAACAAAAGCCATAAAGAAGAAGGCTACATGCTAGATAACATGCATATGCATACATGCATACATTTTATTTGTGTACAAAAACTCCACAGGGGCCTTTCTTTATGAAGAGCTTCCATATTATGTCTACATTATATTATTATTATAGTTATTAAAGAGTTCACCTGTTGCCCATAGGTAGCTTATATGACTTTGCTCCTGCGGCCAGAGCTGTGATCTGGTTGCCCATACAGATCCCAAACACCGGCTCGGGACGATCACTCTCAAGCACCTTGACAAGACAAAACAAACACAAACAATATTTATCCAAAGGTACACTATAGATCATACTATAAATGTAATCTGTAATGAAGAAAACGTGAAATCTTATGGCTTGCCATGTGCTTCTTTTACTATGTTAAAAACAAGGTCCCTGAATGATATGACTCTCTTAACTTTGCTGTAAGTGAACAATAAGAATAATAATATGTCAGATTGCCTATGGATGTAATATTCCAGCTGAATGTTTGCAGCAAAGAGGAATACAATACCCAGTGCCATAAAAAAAAAATATATATATATATATATATTACTCCTTGTCAGCATGCCCTACCTTTTGGACATTGTCAATGAGTGTCTTTGCCAGAGACGGATCTCCTGGTCCGTTGGAGATGAACAGGCCATCATATT
Source organism: Protonibea diacanthus (assembly GCA_028641955.1). Lineage (NCBI taxonomy): Eukaryota > Metazoa > Chordata > Actinopteri > Sciaenidae > Protonibea > Protonibea diacanthus. The sequence goes on along the minus strand of CM053986.1, from coordinate 16,127,731 downwards.
CTAGACTCAGCAAGTCCTGATTCCACGGTACAAGGTGGACCTCTGCACCCCTCTACACACAAAGAGCAAAGTTTTAAGAATCCAGGGTTTTCTAACAATGGTAACATTGGTATCATATTTGTGATATAATTATAATGATTCTAATTATAATTATTACTTTCTTCCCTACAAACTTCAGCAACCATAAACATTCATCATTTTCTATGGATTAAGAAGGCAAATACGGGAAGGAAAAAAGTATTTGAGAAACAGACAAAAGAGACATCTGCAGGCTGCTACTCCTGATTTGCTGTAACAGCCAATTACAAGCTAATTATCAACATTATAAATAACAAATTATTAACTGAAGCATTAACAAAGAGAATATTACTTTCTCTTTGACACAATACTGCTGTTTTTTAAAAAAAAAAAAAAAAAAAACAAGAAACAGGATGTTGCCTTCTTTTCACACTCAACAGTGACTTCCTGTGCAACCATTCTCACCTTAACCAGCAGGCGAATGATGTTATGTTTAATACCACAATCAACGGCCACCACTTTTATCGGGTTTCCTTTTCCAAAGACTTTGGTTTCCTGGTGGGTCAGGGGGCACAGTGAAAAAGAGGTTAGCAAAAATATAATCTGAGGTGATCTACTATACTACTGTATGACTACTGGGTGTGAGAGGAAGAACAATACTAGTTCGCACTGTTACCTTGGTTGACACCTCTGCTACCAGGTTTTTCTGGTTGGGGTCTGTTATCTCAACAGGCTGCCCATCAAATTCAATCTTCCCCAAAACTGTGCCCTGAAGAGAAACCACAAGCAAACTAACCATGAGTGAATAATCGATCCATTTGTAAAAGATGTAGCAGTTCAGGCCTTTGTATTTACAGCACCTTGTCTCTGATGACCTTGGTCAGCATTCTGGTGTCTATTCCAAACAGTGCAGGAACCTTTGAAGGAAGGAAATTAAATGTGTAAATGCACAAGCAGCAGAGCCTGATTCTGAGACAAGCTCTGCGATTACAGTGGATATTTGCTCATTTGAATCCCAACCTTCTCTTCTTGTAGCCACTGTCCCAAAGACTTGACAGAGTTCCAGTGGCTGTACTCATGGGTATAGTCCTGAACCAGAAGACCAGATACCTAGAAACACCAAAGCACAACACCAGCCGTAAAAAATATTATTGAGTCATTGTTCAAAACCACAAAACCACGTGTGCAGCAGGTACAACTGGATATTTGGAATGTGTCCATCCCTTAAGACTAAAACTTGTTTAAACAATTAGTCTTAACAGACGAAGTGAATGCTAACACCAGCATGCTAACATGCACGCAGTGCTAATATGCTGATGTGTCAGAGGTTTCAAGTGTTTATTTTTGTCACATTTGTCAAATATACATAAAGTTTACCATGTAAACCATGATAGTTAGCAAGCTACTGTATAATTTACTAATTAGAGCTAGAACAGACCAACATTACCGTCGCTAGCATGGCGGCTAAAAATGTTAGTTACTGTCGTTCATTTCATCTTCTCTTAATCAACTATTTGACTATTCATCTCAGCTCTAATAATTATGTGGAACACTAATAACAGTTGCTCCCAAATGTGGTGTCATAACTCAAATTGCAGCACTGAGGTTACCACAGAGCCAGAAACCCACCTGGATGCGCTCTGACTCCACATGTTTTCTCAGGCCTAGCTCGTCCAGCTCCTGCGTGTTGGGTACCCCATAATTCCCAACAATGGGATAAGTCAGGGTCAGGATCTGACCCCTGTAGCTGGGGTCAGTCAGGGCCTCGGGATACCTAAAGCAGGACAAATATGCCAAGATATTGCGATGTGATGGTGAAGCGCATTGTTGTGTTGTTGACTCATGGTAACTTAATGAACTCTTGTAAGCCAAAACAAGGTTGATACTTCAGAATTTGGCATCCTAAAAATCTGACCTGTGCTACAGGTCCACTGTTTTCCTTAATATCTAATGTAGTCGTCCACATGATTCCTTCTTACCCCACCAGGCCAGTATTGAAGACCAGTTCCCCGGCTACAGAGCCATCATGCCCAAAGGAATACCCTTTCATCCTGGTGCCATCTTCCAAGACGAGGTGCGCTGCCTGGGCCTGGGAGTTAAAAAAGAAAGCAGGCAAGTTATGAGTAAAATCACACTCAAGAATAAGCCATTCCCTTTTTTTTAACAAAGCAGGTTTGGATAGACCAAAGCCAAAAAACTTTGTTACAGATGTGTTGGAGACTTTGAATTTAGGAGTGGTGGCAACCAGTGAGCCTCTGGGACTTCATGCTGAGACTGCAGGCTAGTGTGAATTGTGCTGTGAATGCTGAGACAGACAAATCTGCTTTTCTGTGCTGTGCGCCAGTGGTCATCAATAGTACTAAAACTCATCACATACATAGAAAACATTGGTGTATCCAATGAGAGGATTTTTTTTTTTAAGTTGAGTGAGGTTTTTTTTTTTAAGTTGGTGATGGTCTGGAAAGTGAAACTCAACCATCCTCCTCCTGTTACCACAAACCTTGAGGGCTTTATTTTCTGTGGAAGTGCTGTGATGAGAAATAAGATGTTGCAATGAGGGCGGATCTCAAGCATATGATGCAATTTTCCGTGATATTAACAGATATGATGCACTTTGCGTTAGAATCTCTGTGCTACACATCATCTTTAAATAGAAAATCAACTAACAAAATATTTTTAAAAACTTTCTAGTGAGTTGATAACAGGAAGTTTCACTTGCGCCAAACTACATACAAAAATCAGGCCATTTAACGACAGTCTACCTTAAAGACACACGCACATAATCTGACAGATCACTTGATATGTTTTACTGAATCAAATGCAGCTGTGTGTTTATTCGGCGCAGTGATATCGCACCAGAAAGGACTTGTTTCAATGAAATTTCAACTTTTCCAGCTCACTTGCGCTCACCACATTGCTGATGCAAGAGCGGTTTGGCTGCAACTCCTAACAACTATTGCGTGCTTAAATTATGTTAAAATAAAAGGCAGTTTGCTGTTTAAAATGAAAGCCGAATACTAGAATAGCTTCTGCTGTCTTTGAAAAATAAAGTTGGCATAACTTTCACATGTTTGCTCGGTGATTTATAAGCAACGCATCGCGGATTTGACGGCTTTGTCAGCAGAGTTCCGTCCAGAGGCGCACAGCTGCGTTAAGCAGGGGGGTGACAGCCGTGTCCAGTCAAAGATAGTTTTCTTACCTTAACACTGATATGTTTAGTAGTTTGAAGTCTCAGCCAGGCCGACGTGTTTCCCACTCTTCTCCCAACCAGACATCCTTGCCTCAGTGATTTAACAACGCTGTACGCTAATAGGATTTTTGTCATGTTAACCTGAGTTACTCTTTAAGTAAAGCCGTGAATGAGAAGTTACATATGAAGTGAAAAAAAAAATGTAAACACACTGTTTTACAAACTGCCAACTTCACAACTACGAGTAAATCTCGTATTGCTGGCAGATGAATGAATGAGTTTTCAGGCTGCCCCTCGTGTTCACGGGCAATTCAAGTGGGAGCTTGAAAAGTTGATCGGGATTGGCCGCCGGGCGTTGTTTTTGTCAACGCATGAAGCGCACACAGTTTGGATTGGCCTTCAGGAAAGAAACGCCTACGTTTACTTAAATAGGAGGGTTTTTAAACCTGTTATTCACATCACATACACATGTGTAACCCTAACAAACTGTTCATATTCAGCCCCCAGATCTATTTAGAATATCTAAATAGGCTATCTGACATTAATAAATTCATTGTTATTCCTTTATTTATGATTTAGATAGCATGGGAGTGTATTTTTAAGTTCTACACCACTTGTTTTTGGAGAAAAAGGCACCTAGTATGTCATGTCCTTTTTACCTAAGAAATGAAAACATGACAGCCATAATGATTTAAATGGATTTTATTGATAGTGAAAATGGCAAGAACATTCTGAAACTATTACAATATAACCACGTAACCAAGTGCTATGGTGGAATTATTGGGTAGACCTGCTCTGTATGGAAAGTGTCACGAGATAACTTTTGTTGTGAATTGGCGCTATATAAAAATATAAATCAAATTGAAAATGGTGTCATACTGTAGGATAAACACCAGCTAAAAGACTTCCACAAAAAATAACAAAATACACACAGACATAGAATATACAGTTTGACTGTTTCAACATTCTCCTTGATTTGACCCACACTGGTGGGTCTAAAATCCATCTCAATAGACAACAGCCTCAATGTACAGTAAAACATTTTTTTAGCACCTGTACAAAGGTATAATATTTTAAAATATTTTCATTTTTGTGTATATTGGGTCACTTTAGGAAAAGTCATCCAATTTCAGGTTAAAAGAATGACATGTAGGGTGTTTTTATTGCTGTCAAATGTCAAAACGGGTCGAAAGTTTTGACCCGAACAGCATGTAAGGGTTAAATCCTGAATTACATGTTCTGCACGCCAAAGAAATGTAACTCTTTGTGGCTATCAAAATGTTAACCTGTCAAACTGAATAGATGTAGTCAGGGAGAGTCCTCATTTATTTATAATAATTTTATTATATTTCAGTTTGAGTGTGAAGGACATTTTCACATTCCCCCTTCACTGTAAACTGCTGTCTTTCAGTTTCCAGTTGATTTAAAACGAAAAAAAAAAAAGTGCCACATTGACAGCTTTTAAAAATGGCCACACATGAGGAAATATTGATTACATAAACAGCCCAACGTTGAAGGGAATTGAAAAGGAATTCAAAGAAAATGCATGCTGACTGAGAACGAGTCCACTTGCTTACAGCTAAACTTGTGTACAGTGCTTTCAGTGCAACAAAGTCTTTACAGCTTTTTTCTTTGAGGCCGGTTGCCTGCAGGGGGAAAAAAAGGGAAAAACTGACCGTGGACAGACTCCATGGTGGTGGGATTAGAGGGGTCTGTGTATATTTGCTGATCACTGCAAGACTGGTCCTCTGTGGAGAAGGCTGCCTGACTGCCACTCTGCTGGGTTCAGCACTCTGAACAAAGTGGGTGGGAGTAATAGGACCTGTGTAGACCAGGAAATACCCCCACACTCTTAGACTATACTCTCTGTGTAACTTTGTTAAGAATGTGATGCCATGTAAAATGCAAGGTGGTACAGTAAGTTGTTGAATTTCCATACAATTAAGTTAATTACCTACTCATGACATGCATAAAGATCTATGGACAGGTGACAGATTAAATGAAAAACCAACATAAACTGTCTTAGTAAGGTGTTGGTTCACCGCCAGAACAGCTTCAGTGACACTGGCATTGATTTTACTCTGAACTCTACTGGAGGGATGAGCACCATTTCCAAAAGATATTCACTCATTTGGTGTTTTGACACTTGTGCCATAGCATATTGTAATCATTTTCATACCCTATAGATGCCATCTCCATTTATTATGTTTCTCCACTCATTCATTCAGGTTTTCGTCATGTTAAAGCTGGTATACTTCACTGTCTAGGTCCACTGTCTAAACTAACCCTCCCCCTTGTTAACTACATATCGTGTTCCCCTTTCAGTCCAACTTTAGTCTGCGCGCTTGCTCCACATACATTTGTGGAGCACTGGTGACATCCAGTGGTAATGGTTGCTAGAAGATTCAGAGGGATTCAGAGTCAGTGAACAGTGCTGTAGTGGCACACTTGATGTGTAGGTGACACTGCAGCCCTCTCTATGAGTTATAGTAACAAGCAAGACACCTCTGGTATCATTTAGCTGCCAGCATGTACCAGAAGCTAAATCAGCTTTACAGCTGGCATGACACCTACACTGAAGTCTGTGGACCTCACATATATTTATGTTATGTAGGAAGTGATGCATAAAGTACAGGATGTGACAGTATATTCATGCTACAAGACATTTACTAACTGTGCCTGTGCTCCTCGGTGTTACATAATATGATTATGATGACCGTTATGATGGTACTCAAAGCTTATCATATGTGTGTATAATAAGTGAATAGAAGTGAAATGTAAGTCAGAACTAATTAAGGTTTACACATTATCACCCCCATAGCAATAAATTGAACACACGTGCTCGTTTTAGCAGTCAATCACATTATTAATATTTTAATTTTAATTGAGGCGTCCCTCTCTTCTGCTCACTGTTTCTATATTCAAGCAGTCATGTCCTCAAAAAGCAGCCCTGACTACATACAGTCAATAATGACAGAATCACATACAATGGAAAATTGCTCTGTGATGATTGGGAGAACATGAGAAGCCTGTGCAATGTACTGAATGGAGCTTTATTACAGGGAGGGCTGTGATTAGCTGCCCTCTAAATTCCTACCCTGATTGGTTGGGGTGCAGCCTAATGAGCTCCAGTGTCTGTCCTCGGTGGAGGGACCCCACATTGTCTGCGGTTTCAAGTGTGAGTTTTAGATGGTGACCAAGCTTAAGAGAGGACGTGAATAGACAGGCAGGCCCTCTCGCTATTCTCTTTGCCAGGTTTCCAAACACAGTCTTGGCCCTGAGACGACTGAAATAATAGATGGTTGTTCCTATGAAAAGGTTAGTTCAGTGCAGGATTAAAGTCATATATCAGTTTGAAGATATTGTGTTCATTGCTCTAAGCCAAAGCAAGTTTATTTGTACAGCAGCTTTCACCATCAAGCGCTTTACATAAGACACAGAATAAGAGTTAGAGTGCAGTATAAGATGTTAATGAACACTTAGCTTCGACTCCAGGGACAAATGAGTTGAGAGGTCTGGATGGTTCGTACTGTAACACAGCAGCAGATGAGAAGAGTGTTTTGATAAATATTCAGTATTTTATATAAACCAGCTGTAGTGTTTTAAAATCAAGTCTTTCTCTCCAACTTTATAGCAGTTTAAACCTGATTTGTTGCTGTAATAGCACACCATGGCTGTATTTTACACTTGTATTAGTAGTACTAGTACTAGGGATAGTACTGCCAGATGTATTAGGAGAAGTACATGTACATTATTATCCAAATTGAAAATTGTATGTTCAGTTTTCTGCATCAGAATAAGACAAGTTTTAGATGATGTATAACCTAATATATTTTAAATAACTATGTAGTCTTATTAGTAATCCTGTAATGGTTTTAAAATGTAACTTTTACTGCCATATTTAGATGTTGCAGCGTTTTTGTTTTTGGCGATAACATCGTGACATTAAGGCCGTGATATTGTGCTGCTACTTCAGCCTCCTCACTGTAAGAAGAAGAAGTCATCAGCTGGAGAAAAAAAAACAAAAGGAAGGGACTGTCCTTTCAGGCAGCTATCGGATTCCTCTGCCGTGATGTAGTAGTAGTGTAGTGTCCCCAGTAAAAAGGGCAGCAAGTCGCTTTGTTTAGCGCCTGCCCCCATTTAATTCCTGTGTGGCCAGTGGAAGGCTTTTTAGAAAGAGCGAGAGAGGGACAGCCCGTGCAGGCCACAGAGTCTGCATCAGCTCCCTTAAGGAGCCATGGCCCCCGCTCTTAGAAATCCCAAGAAACTTCACACCTCTCTGTAGGGACTATAAATAGGCTCCATCTGTGCCCCCAGGCTCAGTTACAGCCTCATTCCTTTTGGCATGGTTGTAGGGCAGGGAAGGAAGCACTCGGGGGGTTTGAGAAGGAGAGGGAGGGTGGGAGGGGGGGATGGCCAGAACCAGAATCCAAAATCTACTCTCTAGTCATCACAGATGGCCGACTGGATGACCTCTGCCGCATGTTTTGCGGCAAAGGAAGCCCTTCGGTGCTCTCTGTCATTTCCTTCCCAACTACAACCCTCCAACGCTCCAATTCCCCCTAGAGCCAAAATGCCAGTGACCTGGGAACATCCGCTATCTTTGGAATCTTACACCACATCGCACTCATGGCATGATTTTTTTTTCTCAAGCTCAGGTTCTACACATTTCATCAATCATGCTCAACGCAAGAGGGCTCCAAGGCTAGGGCAGGCGCCATGTCTTAAAATCAGTGCCTCAGTCATTTCTCGCTCACAGAATCCTAATTTAGACCTTTCTTCTCTTCGGTAAGAGGTCACATCAGGATCCAAATTTAGAAATACTGTGAACTTGGGGTGAATTTGAATGCACAGCAGCAAGCTGAGCATGAGTGCTTTAGATCGCACGGTCATTCCTAAGAGGAGACCGTTATAGCACCTGTCCTGAAGCAAACCTGGAGGTGCTATTATGAAATGGCCTGCTAGTCCCACCCAAGGACAAAGCGGGAGGGTGAGGAGGTGACACAGATAAAATAAATCCAAGCATAAAAGTTTATAAAATAAAACACCAGAAAAATCACACCTTCCTCTTCTTTAGTCTAAACAGACACAATCCAAGAAAGTTTCTTTGTCTTAGCTGATGAAAATCAACCCAGTTTACCACGGTCCCCGCTTTATTCGATTACCATATTTTTCATCCCTGCTTGTGAGATCTTTTAGCCTGCAGCATTCCTCTCTTGGCTCTAATATCTCTCCAGAATGCTCATGCAAATTAGGTGAAATGATTTAAATAAAATGAAGTAGCTGGCTAATAATAGTGTTTTGTTTAAATGCATCCCATTTGTTCAGTTCCATTTTGTACTGGTTGTTGCTTCCCATTACTGTTTGCTGATGCTTAAATATCCCAATTATACCATTAGGCTCAAAATAATATTCATGTTCATGTTTGAAACACCGTTATGTAGCTGACAAACTTCAAAACTCTGTGTATTGAAGGAAAAGTGGGCAAATAATGTTTGCTGAACACTTTAATTTCTAACATTATATTTTTTTTAGGCAGATTGAACATTTTGCACAAAAGAATTTTTTTAAAAAAAAAAAGGTCCAAAGAACATTTTTAGATGTTCACCAACTGGAAGACCAGACTGCCGAAGAAGGAACACAGGTCAAGTCAAAAATGTCAATAGCTCTGACAGTTGTCATTCATGGTCCTAACTAGGATATTTATAGATCTGTATTGTTTCAGCTTGGACTAAGACAGCTAACTAGCCCCTTGCATGATGTATGACTTGTACTCAGTGTTTGGTAAAAATGCTAGCCTTTGTAATAAAACAGCTTCATCCTCTCTTTAATATTGACTTTGTCTTTTTCACTTAGCTTTAGTTTAATATGACTTATCCATTAAAATGTGGGTCTTTGCCATATTAGCTATGTCCATGTCCTCTTTCTATGCTATTATTTTTTTTTTTCATTTGGTTTTAAGGTATGCTAGATATCATGATGATTTTTACAGTGAAACTTGAGGAACAACTCCCAGGTGATAAGGTATTTACATTGGAGATACATTACATACAACTTTTTTAGCCATGCTATCAGCTTGCCTCTGGGGATGGCAACGTCTGCGTCAGTTTGTCCACCACCTTAGATTGAAATATCTCAACAACAATTCCTGGGATTTTGAACATGCCTTCATGTCCCCCAAAGGATCAACCCTGAAGACGTTTACTCTAGGGCCAACATAAGGTCTGTATTTGTGGGTTTTTGTGAAATGTCTCAACAATTACTGGATGAGTGCCATGATGGTGCAGATACCCATGATGCCCACAAGGTGAATCCTAATGACATTGGTGATGCCTAGACCATTGCACCATCTAGCATTTTAGCATCTAGTTTTAACCCCCCAGAATATTCAGGTTAGATTTCTTGTCCCCTGTACTGAATGCCATTAAAGGGTTGACATTGCTTAGAGCTGCTTCCTGTCTCTAATTACATGCCACAGTATGTTATTTTGACATGAACGTGAAAATTCTGACATTCATGTTTTATTCACTTTAATGCTCTTTACAGGGAAAATGATACATTAGTGTATTTTGTGTTTTGTGCTAATTAGCAAATGGTGGATGACACTAAACTAAGGTGAGAAACTTAGTAAACATTAAACCTGCTAAGATGTATGTTAGCATTGACATTGTGAGCATGTTAGCACGCTGCCATTAGCATCAAGTTCAAAATACTACTGCACAGCCAAACAGAGCATTGGTCTTGTTTTCTGTTTCTTTTGACTGTCTTGTGTAAAAGTGTCTCATATCTTGAGCCTGTGTTGCTGCATTCCCATAAACATATAGTTTGCTTTTAAATATTGCTACAGTTTGTCAAAAAAACAAAAGAAATGCTGTGTTATTACCCGTGCAGCTTGGATGTATTGGATGCAGGATTTAATATGATGCCAAAGGCACTGCACACACTCAGAAAATCTCCTTTTTTCATAATGATATTTCTGCCTGTTAAAAGGGTCTAGATAAATAAAATTGTTTAAAAGTGTCTTTTTGAGGACGACATTTCCGACAAGAGCTTTAGGAATGTGTGTCCTTGATTTAACAGTTTTGTGCACATAACCCAAGATGTTCTCCTTCCTCGCATAAGACTTTACTAGATGAAAACAAAGGGGAGAACACACGCAGCCTCTTGTAGCTCGGGGACCTTTAATTTGATTTGAATTTCCTCTTTCCTCATTCTGTCATTACGAAACAGAATCCTACATGAGGATCAATTTCAACCACCCTTGGTGACCACCAGTGATGCCCAGTCTGCCATCACAGACAGCACCAGTGGTCATCTGATTGTTGAAATTAATCTTCACCTGGCATGTGCCACTGCAGTGTCCTTGTATAGTTGACGCTCCTCCTCCCTTTATTTAAGATCTGACTTCACATCTCTAGTATGGCTTCCCCAAAGGAGCTGGACACAGACGATGAATAAGTAAAGTGTTATATGTTTATCCAGAGGAGATCGTTTATCTTCACTAATGTGATACTTAGAATGACTCAGTAACAGTATACTAAAGCGGATTTAGAGGCTGCTGGTGCAAATGTTACCCACACAGACTTATTTACTCTGCTCCACTCTGCTCTGAAAAGTTGTTTGTCATGGGAACTGGCAAATTGGAACATTGCAGGTTCTGTCTCAACTTAGTGCTGTATACACATAATTCACACAATACATACCAAAAAAAAAACAAAAAAAAAAAAACCTTGAACTTGTTTTCACAAGCTGACCTGCTATCACATCTTAATAAAGCCCAGCTCTACCAGGCTGCTGAATCCATTAAGATTCTATAGTGGAGCTCAGATTGGACTGCAGCACAGGTGCAAGGACTGGGGCAAAGTTTCTATAGGGGGAGGGAGTGGAGGGAAGTTGGACTCAAAGAAGGTGCAGTGGGGTGCCGGGGGTGAGCCCAGATGACAGCTGAGGGACTGAGGCTTTCTCTGGCTTGCCCTCATGGAGATGGGGTCAGTGAAAGCAAGTGGGGGGGGGCTCTAGGGTGGAGGAATTTATTCAGTTCCTTCGTCACCAGGCCCTGTCATGGTGGTGGGGGCAGGGCTTCACTGCTGGCACTGGGAGACAGATATAGACAAGAATTAAGGAGACAGAATTTGCACTCTTAGCCTTGTCTGGGTTACTGACATCAGCAGCTGAAAGCTCCATTGGATCTCCATCTCCCTGTGCTTTTACATCACGTCCTCCCCAGGAGTGGTAATGGCTGTCCCACACAGAGACCCGAATTGAACACAGGTGCTGCTCAGCGCACATTGCCAGCGACTAGAAATAAACAATGGCTCATTATTAGATCTGAAAGACACCACCTCCACCACCTGTCCACCTGAAGCCTGCTCTCTTGAGAGTTTCTTGAATACAAATGCTAACTATTTTGATCAGTTCCTCCTTCACCTTTTTTTTTTGTCTTTCCACAAACTTCCACTTGCATTTATTTCTTCCTCTCCACACTGGACCCTGGATTCTAAATGTGTTTATTTCAGCACTTCACTAAAGCCAGATATAAGATGCTCATACTGAGGAGAATATTCACCCAAATGTGCCATGCTCTCATGGCTGCACCATTACATCAAATGCAGATATTTTTGATATGTTGATATGCAACATTTTACACACATCTACCCCCAAAAATTCACGAAAATATCGAATCTTTGAAACTCTGGGATCGATGCAATATTTCAAATAAAGTTCAGTGCAATGTTTGGCTACATTTGATGAGTTCTGCAGAGTTGCAGAGACGAGTCACATCAGTAATACTGTGGTGAATAAAAAAGTGTCTTTATTATAAGGAGGCCAAAACAAACAAACAGAAGTCATATACTGACATTTCTACATAAACATCACCCTCCCACTGGTTATGATGTTGTTGACATTATGGGACGCGACTGAGTGAACAGAGTTCAGGTTAAGATTGCCGTTACAGTAGATATCATATTCACGGTGATACTATAGTGCTCAGAGCACATGACTCAGGGGAAATTTTCACTTCTGGGAAAACCTCCTGGCCTTAGTCTTGGCCACTCATCGAAACGTTAATCTAGGGGTGTTTACCGGAGTGAATAAGATGTTGTGCTATCACATATTAGATCTGCTGTTCACGTTATAGCTCTAGAAAGCTCTAGAAAGATCTCTTTCTCTCTCTCTCTCTCTCTCTCTCTCTCTCTCTCTCTCTCTCTCTCTCTCAGTGGTCATTTTAGGAATTAATAAGTCGTTTTCCTTTCCTTGGTGACTAGGTGCCGATAGAGCATTATTTGTCACACAAGCAACAAGCACAAGTCCGAAATTATTATTATTTTTAAATCCACAAATCCTAAATACCTGAACCATCATCAAATAAGCGAGAATGTTTCCCAATGAATCCAGATTGTGCGTAATGGCGCGCAACGCTGTGCGTAAAAGTGAAACTCTTCGCTTGTGAGCAGGAAATCCCCTGGCCCTAAGTAACCTTCCACGGTTTCCAATGTTTTCGTTTTTGATTATAGATATATGGCATAAATAAACACTCTATGGGTCGCAGCTCCAAGCCCCATATTCCATGTTTAGAGAGGACCCCTCCACACACACACACACCCCTCCCATCCGCTATCCAATCCTCACACGGGGACTGTGTTGACGGGGGTCAGGAGGAAAAATAGCCTCATATATATACGCCCAAACGGTGATTTCTTGCTCCGAGTCCCCTCCACTCTGTGCTACACTCCTTGTGTTGTCACCCGAACCGGGAATTGTCTGTGCTTCAGGGACAAAGTAGTTCTACTATCAGCTGAAATGGCACCCAAGAAGGACCCCAAGGCCCCCGCCAAGAAGGCCGAACCAGCACCTGCACCTGCACCAGCACCCGAACCAGCCGCTCCTCCTGCGGCTCCCGCTGTCGACCTGTCTGCCGTCAAGGTACAATGATCGTGAAAGCATGAGTTCTGCTGTAGGGAGGGATGGAGATGGGATAATGGCTAAGGAAGAGTTGGGATTTGACTTTCTTTTTTCATTCATACTCAGGGATGTATGACAGAACTGGTTCTCAGAGAGAAAGAAAAAAGAGAAAACAATGATTTTTCATTTTTATTTCACACATTTCAAGGAGGAACAATGCGAGGCCAACACTGAGGACATTGATCATATACGTCAATGTATTTATAGCGCAAACGCAGCCTATTTACACATATATCTAGAAAAAAGATTGTGGTGTTTGTAGTTTAAAGCACATCTATTTCCACCTTGACACGACTGGCTATTTACAAAAGAAAAGTCCTAACTTGAGTTCACACATTCAATTCAATTTTGTTTATATAGCACCACTTCATAACAAAAGTTATCTCATGACACTTTCAATATTAAGCAGGTCTAGACTGTACTCTTTATAATATAATGTACAGACACCCAACAATTCTATGGGTGGGTGCACAGTTAGTAGTGAGTTAAGTGCGGGACCACATTCAGAGGGGACTGAGATGAATGATTAGAACCATGGATAGCTCACTATGGTTCAGACCACGCCCCCTGGCACTCTGGATTGGGCTCACAGAGTGGTGACTTGCAATGTAATGGCAGTGCAGGGTGACACCAAATGTGGACATGTTAATGTAGCTAAAGATGGACCTCCACAGATCAGGTGCCACCACGTGAAGCTACTTTTGGCAAAGGGACAAGTTTAATCCCGGTGTAGATTTTATGAATTAGTCTAGATTGAGTGGACATACCTGGTTAATCTGGTCTCTTGAATAAAATATGTGTGTGAAAACCATTGTATGTTTTATATTAATGTGGCTGCTTTGAATTGGCTTCTAGATTGAGTTCAGCGGAGACCAGATTGAAGGTAAGTAAACCTAATTTCACCTTTGCAATGTGACACTTACACAGTCCATAAAACTCAACTCATCTTTCGCGTCTTGGAGCGCTGGTTGGAAAATCAGAAATCCATCAGTATAATAAATCATTATGCAAGAGACTAACTTGTTTGAGAGTAAAATGATATAGAGCACGATGACCTTATTATCTCAGTGCCAGTGTGCTGGGTCTTGCAGTGTTCATGACAGATGGTCACATCTGTCATTTTTGTGTTTTGACATTCAGGGAGAATAGCAGATGTCTTGTGAAATCTGAAACCGTTCGATTTTAAATAAACTTTAAAGTACCACAGAACAAAAAAATGAAGTGTGTTTTCAGCAAACTCAAAAAAATCCACAATAAAAATCATATTTTGTGCGGCTTAATGCAAAAGAATAAGCTGCAGATGTTTCTAATGCAACATTTTGCAAGATATGGTGTATTAAAAAAAAAAGTAGTGTATTGTGCATCCGGTGCTAAACATCAGCAGGGTTTCATTTCAAACAAACACAAGCTGCACTAATGTCACCTTCAGTTGAAAGAGCAGGTAAAGCAAATGCAGTAAATTAGCAGGTAACATTCAGATTATAGCACTTAATAACCATTGCTTGAGAATGATACATCATACAGGGATTGATTTAATGACTAGTGGCAGAGCATCAACTGTGGGTCAATTCAGCCAATCTCTGTGTCCTGATATGAACTGCAGATTGTTTTTTGGCTGCTTGTCAGTGACCTGGGACTTCGCCAATAGATTAGTGATGTCAAACAGTTAGCCAAGAGAATACATAGTTTTAAAGCAATCAACATTTTCAACAGCTCATTTCAGGGATTAAAGGAGGATACTGTAGAATAAACTGTTCTGACCCTGCAGTGGACACAACCGGACAAGACGTGTTGTGTGGCTGGCTGCTTGTTACACTGCAGTCAGCATTCCCTACTTCTACTCACCTCACCCACAGAGGGCCTTGACTTTAAAAGGAGGGGGCTCATATTCTCAGCTATGTTTATCAATTCCAAGGTGGTCTTTTAAAAGAGCGCCTAGCCCTGCTGAGAGAGAGAGAGACAGAGAGAGAGAGAGAGAGAGAGAGAGAGAGAGAGAGGAGACAGCTGAGATAGAAATAGTAGAAGGGGTGACAGAGCTTGACAGGAGTCAGTCCATTCAGCCCAAAATACCACAACCTATAGAGATGTCTTGCCCTTGTTATGTCAGTTTGTAGAGGAGCTGCCTCCACCTGCTGGCAGGCGTGCAACAGCCACAGCGGCACCAAAATTCAAATCTTTGTCACCTTTTGTTGGAAACACAGGAGAGACAAAGAGTTTAGACATTTACATTTGCTTGCTCAAAGGCTTCACTGCAGTGTCCAGGAGGTGAACTGGCACCTCTCCAGTCCATGCGTCATGCTGTGGGCTGTGCTGTGGGCCGTGCTGGACTTGAACCAGCCACCCTCTAGTTGCCTTAGAGCTACTGCCGCACCAGATACAATATAGAATCATTGTTTGTTCCAGTATTATATTTGAAACTGCAGATAAAATTCAGTTTTAAGTTAACTCTGGTACAGTATATTAATATGCTAAAAATAAAAAAAATAAAATTCAATTCATTCATTGTATACTACTATACAATAAATCCCTGCACGCGGAGTAACTTAATTTTCACATTCTAAAGGAGTTACCGTAGTAGATATAATACTCCAACCCTTCAATAGTTCAAAGATGTTATTACAAAAATATTATATTGTACAAATCATCACATGGTACAGTTTAATCATCATACACTCACTTTCAACACTTTACAAACAGAAATAAGTGACTATGAGAATATATTCTGATATAATATCCACTTGTCCATCCACTCCGCAGACTACAGGGAGGCCTTTGGTCTGTTCGACAGGGTGGGTGACAACAAGGTGGCTTACAACCAGATCGCTGACATCATGCGCGCTCTCGGACAGAACCCCACCAACAAGGAAGTGTCCAAACTGCTGGGAAACCCCACTGCTGATGGTAAGAGATATATTTAGCATGCATTCTATCATTAATTGAACACTTTGACGATACTTTTGGATGTTTTCCTGCCAAATATATTTAAATCATTTCATAAGTATTCTGCGTTTTCCAAATGTTTTAATTCGTTTTGGGGCCGAAAGGCTACTGCAGCCTACTGGACATACAAGATATTGTATGGATATCAATATGATCTGTAGCGTGCATACAGCACTTTCAAATAATGGCGGGTTTTTGTCAGGTCTATTGATTAGGAGGAAGAAATTATCAGCAGTTGCTTTCATGTCCATGTTCAATCAAATTAGCTGTTTTTCTTTTCTTTTGTCTCAGTAAGGAACAAAAATGAATTTTAAGTAAATACTCAACAGCCTGAAAATCCTGCTTGTGCGACAGTTAGTGAAATTAAAAATGGTTGCTGTCATCCAATAAAATATATCCTACTGGCATGGTTAGTGAGGTCAAACATGCAACACATTTTAACCATTCAACCCTTAGAGGTCAGTGCAACAACGCCTTTCATCCATTTAAGAATTGGGCTGGTCTCTGCTGTATATTCATTCAGGTTTTAATCCCATGAATTGCTAATTAATTGTAGTTTTGTTGGGTACCTCTGATCTGTGTAGACTGTGTAGACTGCTGATCTCTGAAAGCTTTATGCTTTATGACAGTAAAAATATGAAATTAAGAACAAAACGAAACACTCTATTCGCCCGAAATGACACTTTATTGAGAAACTGCACAACCTGTAGAGAAGCCTGTAGTAGAAAGGTGGAGTTATATTACCTGTTCACCTCTGGATGGAACTGACCGTCTGCTGTCTCCTGTCATGCAGACATGAACAACAAGAGAGTAGAGTTCGAGGGTTTCCTGCCCATGCTCCAGACCATCATCAACAGCCCAAACAAGGCAGGATTTGAAGACTATGTTGAGGGTCTGCGTGTCTTTGACAAGGAGGGCAACGGCACAGTGATGGGTGCTGAGCTGCGTATCGTTCTGTCAACACTGGGTGAGTCATGCAGGATCACTAGTGTGTCTTGTAAGTGTGTGTGAGTGTGTTTTACTTTAAGTGTGTGTTGTTTAATACTGGTTGTCCTCTGCCTCCCCCTACAGGAGAGAAGATGACTGAGGCTGAGATTGATGCTCTCATGGCAGGACAGGAGGACGAGAACGGCTGTGTCAACTACGAGGGTGAGTCATAAATTACAACATTATGACCTAATATATGCTAATTGTAGAGAATAATTCTTATGATTTTAAAGTGGTACTCTATTTTAAGTACTACTCAGTCTGTGAGAAGAGTTTCTTCTTTGACTCCTGGAGTTTAACCACACTGAAAAACTTCAGACTTAACACAGAAAGTGAGGTGTCAATTTCCACTTTCTACAAGGCAAACATACAGTACTTTGTATGGTGCATGAACTAGACCAAATAAATTTATAATATTGTAGTAAATATCTTAACTGTGTTAATATATGTAGATGTTCCTGCGGTGCTTTCTTCTCCTCACTCATTCATTTTCTCTCTCTCTCTCTCTCTCTTTCCTCTCTGTGTCCTGCACCGGTCTTCATCTGCAGCCTTTGTCAAGCACATCATGTCTGTGTAAGGACCCTGCCACTGCGGTGGTGAGCATCGTATCTGTGCAGACCCCATGGTGTCACGACATCCACTCACTGTTTCCTGTACCACCTGAGGAAGCAGGGGAACAAAGGACTATGAGATGTCATTTCCTGAACCCTTTTGTTTTGTTCTACACTTTTTTTTTTGTCCAACTGGTGCTTTTTTTTTTTTCTCTCTCCTCCTCATCCTGTTCTTCGGGAAGCCGTCCTCATTTCCCATGAGATGTTTCTTTCCTCATCACCATCCAAGTCCCACTGTCTCATTGGGTTTCTTTTCTTTTTTTTTTATCATCACGGGTTTTCACAGTGGAACACTGATGGAGGGGAACATGGGATACAGATGAAAAACCCTTTCTGTCACTTAATGTCTGGCTATCTTGCTATCTGCCAGTGAAGTGACTGGTTTTGACCAGGACTGGCCATCAAAATGAATCCACTCTTCACCTAATCCATCCCTAGGTCTTAACTTATTGTATCCTCTGCCATTTCACAATAAACTTTACACAAACTCCCATTTTATTTCCAAATTTTTTGACTCTATTCATTGATGCAAAACATTTGCGTACACGAAGACGCATGTTAAAGGAGTAATTTGGAAATATGCTTATTACTTGCTTTCTTGTCAAGAATTACATCAAAAGATTGATAACACTTTAGAGGTGCTAGGATGTGGATTTTGGTGCGTTTGGACATAGCCAGGTTAGCTGTTTACCGCAGCTAAACTAAGCTAGACTAAGCTAAGCTAAGCTAAACTGTGGTCTTGGTTTCGTCTGCTGGCTGTAGCTTCATATTTAACACACAGACATGCTGCAATCTCTTAACAAAAAGAAAGTAAGTATATTTCTAAAAATACCAAATGAGTGACTATTAACTCCATGTCTTGATCTGGACAGAAGACAGTATTCCAGTCTCACTTTTTGTCCTTTTTATTGTCATTAATTATTGTAATTGGTGTCATATCAACAAGAGAAAAACTGCGTACATCTACTTGACCTTTTAAATACATTTACAGTTGCTGTAGGGTGGAGCAGGGGGTGGGAAGGGGACACAGAGATGGGGTTATGCAGAAAAAACACAGAAGCAAACAAACAGTCGCGGGTGAGGGCAGTAATTAGGCAGGAGGCAGGATATACCACAAATGGTGTCTGAAAAAGAAACTAGATCACCCAAACACGTTTTTTTTTTTTCCTAACAGATGTAACAGGAATCCGAGTTCCCTCGGTCATTGTATTTTTCTTCATGAATTGTCTTTATAATGGATTTTTCAAAATATTTTTTTTTTCCACTTTCTTCTCCCACATATTGCAACAAAACACCCAGATACGGTAGCATACGTTGTAAAACGGCATGGGATCTGCACCAAATGCACACACACAGACAGATTTCAGAGTAGTTGCGTCTTCTACTCAATCTCAGGTCGCATCCGTAGCGCTTTCCTCTGTGGTTCAGACAACAGATGGTCCTGATGAGTGCAACATCAGCCTGTGTTCGCAGAGGAATGTCTGTACTGTTCATTCATGTGAGATGAATATCTGCAGCTGTAAAGACGAGATACTTTTAGCTGTTTCACTTTTTGGATGGAGGTTTGTCGGGTTAGATCTGGTGTTCTGGTGTATAAACAGGCGTCTATATTGAACTACTGAGCAGGTACAAGTGTATGATGCTCTTCAACAGGACTGAGATGCATTCCTTAGCAACACCAATTCAGCTGTCTGACATCACCAAGCATTACACTGTAAACAACTAATAACTACAAAACATGAACTCGTTTTTATCTTTATTCAATAATTGAGGAAATAACTTACTAAAATCCTTTTTTTAGATTACAAAATAGCCTCTTTTAATATTAGAATCAATACATGCTCGTCATAACATGACCTAGTTCTTGCAGTAATGCAATTTTACAGGTATATTTTATAGCCATATTGTCACTTCCTTTTAAAATGTTTTTCAGGACATGTAGATGGCAAAGAACTTGTATTTTTATACATGTTTCTATATATATTTGTTAAATATATTATATATTGGATGACAAGAATGACTTGCAGTAAGGATGCTTGGTTTGTTAGAGAGTCTGGCGTCCATGCACATGTACTGAGCAAGAACAACACGTGCTGCGTGGTGTGCTGGCCACATTACTTCTTACTTAATGTAGAAAAAAAGGCTGTAGCTTCTTCAAAACACTGATCCAGGACCAGTCAAGCCAATCCCTGGTCCTCACTTTTTATATGCCACTTAATCTAGGACCAGTGCTCAAACGTAACTATTCTATGCAACATCATTCAAAAAGAGAGAGCCCAACAAAATGAATCAGAAATAGCACATATTTGGATTTAAAATAGACAGGAAAAAAAGAGGACCATACAGTAGCTCCTAATTTGAGTCTCTACTTAGAGTTGAGTGGTGTATCTTGAAGTGGAGATGTTTAGAGGCTGTGGTTTAGCTGAGGTTGGCCTCAGGGTGGCAGAAGTGGGCAGAAAAGTTTGAAGGGGTCAGGGTGAGGGTGTCTGGGGTGTAGAGCAGGAATCCAGAGATCCAGTGTTCACAAACCCTGCTTGGCCAGCGCTGCAGTGACATCCTCAGCCAGGGTTGCTAACTGCGGTGAATCCATCATGTTGATACTGCCAGAGGATGATAGCTGGCTGTCCCGGTGGCGCTGGGGAGACTCCATGCCAGACAGGCCCGGAGACTGGACGACGATCTCAGCACCGTGGTCCACTCGTGCCTTGGCGTGGTCGCGGAACGACAGCCTGTGGCTCTCAATCTAACAGAGTCAGGTGATGTGACATGAGATGTGGATGGGGAAGAAGACACTGATCATTTTCATGTCATGTGGAATGAAAATATTTTTATGTATCTGTGAGTCAGCTTTAGAACGACTGCAAATAGAAGAACACCAAAGTTCAACTTCACACAACTGCGAGAGGCTCAGGGGCTGTTGATCTTTGTCCTGTGTTGATTTCAAAGCTGAATGCGTGATGAACACTGCTTAGGATGTA
Organism: Protonibea diacanthus; assembly: GCA_028641955.1. Lineage (NCBI taxonomy): Eukaryota > Metazoa > Chordata > Actinopteri > Sciaenidae > Protonibea > Protonibea diacanthus. The sequence continues at coordinate 16,107,044 of CM053986.1, read as the reverse complement.
ACTTGTAATTTATTTATTGATAGTGGCGTATACTATACCTTTAGCGTCACAGGCACATAAAGGAATACAAGTTTTTGGAAGATTGGCTTTAATACTATTTTCATATATTACATTTATACCTAATCAACTTTTATTTAACCATTATCGGTTTTATCCTCCAGTACTACTTATAAGACAATGCATCTATATTTTATGATTACGGTAATGTTTATAGACACATGATTGAGTTTTTGGTCTATATTCTCTTCACTTTACAGGTAAATTGCCAAATTAATACAACAGAAAAGTCTGCAGGAACAGGAAATTACACTCAAATAATAAGCAAAAGAGTTTTTATCTAATGTAACTAATAAGACAATCTCTCAAAAAACTTGTTTTCCTTTAAATCATGGATTGGGAGCATAGAGCTGACACTCACCATGACGTGGCCTCCACCAGGAGTGTGATGAGCATTATCCAGGGAACCCACCTTGGCTTGGGCTTTGTCTTTGAAGTCCAACTTCACAGTCTCTATACGCACGTTACCGCCCCCTGGGGAAAAGTAAAGGAAGTGTCAAAATGGTACACAAAGATTTAAAACGAGATGTTTGATCTGGTTCACACAGTGATCGTGACTGACTGAAGGTGAAAAAAGAGTCGATGTGGTTGGAAAGGTTTCTTGTACAAAAACCTGGTCTGTTTAAACATATTTCTTTGGGGATGCGAATGTGTAATCCTGAACTGAAAGAGGAAACCATGAGCAAGTAAAGTGTTATACAATGAAAACACAAACAGAAAAGGACCAGCAGATGGAGCTGCAGGACCAGAATCAACTGAGTCATCTGGGAGGGGAAAACGGTTTGCACACAACTGCAAACCTGTCTTTGTCTGTATCTAACAGTGAAGGTCAGTTCACCCAAATTTAAAAAATATAGATTTTGCTAATTAGGACTGCTTGTTATGTAATCAAAAGCTGAAAACACCACTTCCCACAAACAGTCCGGAGCAAATATGCTCCCTCTTGCACTTCAGACAGGTGGACTGACTGCGCTAACACTGTCCTGAGGCAACATGCAAACTCCACACAGAAAGGCCCCAACCACCTCAGGGTTTTGAACCAGGAACCTTCTTGCTGTGAGGCTACAGTGCTATAATAGTCTTTGTAGATGTGTGTGATTTTGTAACTCTTCCACAGCAAACATTTTTAACACACACACACACACACACAAAATTGGATGTTTAAACCTCTCCAGGTGTGACTCGGCCACCAGAAATCAACACCTCCCACATACGGCCGCCTGTGGACAGATCCATCAAGCCGTCAATCCAAATGCAGTTTGGTGCTTGCTTCCAGATTTCAGAGCTTCAGCTGACTGGAGTGTTATTTGGGAATTAAATATGAACTGCAAATTACATTAATTATTTAAATTAGATTAGATGACTGTTATTGTCAGTTTACAAACAGCTACAGTGCATTCATTTTCTCTCACATTCAGTGTCAGACATGAACAAGTCTGAGACCACCTGACTAACCTGTGGGACTGGCTGCATTTACGCCTGGTATCATCATGTGAGCTGTATCTGGATGATGACAACCAATCAGGCACAGGTACTTAAAAATAAAAGCTTTGTCATGGTGTAAGGACTGTATGGCTGAGATCTAACACAATGCTGATTACAATGCATTCTACATGATTTCACCCTGCTTTAACATGTATTTTTCCTCATCCACGTGTAAATATGGTCCTTGAGTGGGATCTAATGTAATACAACCAGGCAGATGTCAGCTGTGATTGCTGTGATTTCCCACCCCATAGTTCATTTAACTGAATTTGGCCCTGCACACTTTTTTTGCATGCCTCTGGCTGCTGGTTATCCTTTTGTACTCCTTGCAAAGAATTTGCTGCTTCTCACTAAAAAAATAATGAAAGCTGGCAGTTCAGCTCAGCTTCTTGTGTTCTTCTATCTTCGCACACATCCCCACCTGGGAGCTGCACAGCAGAACCACCAGTCTGAACAGAACAGCTCATGAAAGACAGGTACCATGCTCAGGAGAAGGAGAAGAGAACTGGACATCCCACATGTAAAAATACATATTGCAAGGTTATAGATGGTGCCAATGACCTGCTGCTCTGACCTTTATTCCATCAGTGTTACCTCTCAGTTCCCCCTGAATGTTACCTGGCCGATGATGGATGTTGTCTAGAGAGCCACACTTGGAGGTCACATGGCTCAAGTCAATCTTCTTGTTCTGTATCAGCACCTGGAAGAAGCAAAGTCAGAAAAAGACAAGGTCAGAGCTCTCAGTTCAACATGAGCTTAAAAAACCTCTGCTGACCTCAAATGACCCTCACAAAGAAGCTCCAAATAGTATCTTCCTTTTTCTGAATTATAGAAGACATGGTATATCTGATCTGTATTAAACTGTAGCTGCTGTTTGAAGAAAATCAGCGGGTATCAACTGAGAAATAAAGGCTGCATTTTTCCACATTCCAACACAGTGATATTTAATTGCATGTAATTATTAGAAAACACAAGCAAGAAAGCACAAGAGCAGTATACCAGTGATTATTAAATAGCAGCCCTTGTGTTCTGCTGTGCAGAGAGCTGCAGGTGTCTGATAAAGCAACCAAACCAAGACTGAATACAAGCTATGTGGTGTAATTCTGTCTTGAGCTAATAATGTTTTGGCACATTCAGAAAACCTGTCACCATGTGCACCATAACAGGGAGTATTCAGCGTGAGACAGTAGGTAGTAGGAATGAACAGTTCAAAGTGGGCGCAGGCGGAGAGGAGATACGGATATATGGTTATGTGACACACCCTGGGATCTGAAGAGAAAACCACCAAGAGATATATAAGGAGTGATCCGATGAGACAGCACACAGAGCGGAGCTGTAAAGCTTTAGACACGGCACAATGAACAAGAAGAAATACACCACGTCCTGAGTTGAATCACTGGGACACGCCTGTGGTCCGCAGTCACTTTGCCAAGTCGCAGATTTATTTGATATGCCTTTTGTAACCAGTGATCTGGTGTTCATTTTTTTTTTGTCTTTTGTTTTCTTAACATTTCCTGAGAGGGGGAAAAAAAAAACGACAGGAAAAGTGAGACAATGATGAACAACGCAGGTCGTGAGCCACATTACGTACCACATCACCATGAGCACAAAGTACAGTACACACCTTAGCAGTGGTGGAATGTAACTACGTTCATTTACTCAAGTGAAAACAGTGGCACTACAAGCATATAATCTTGTAGAATATGATGCATTGCTGTAGATTAAACTACCCAACAATATCATGTCATATCAACAATAACAGTATATAACATATCTAGTATATAATAATATATGTTATCATGTATAATAGTAAAACACTGGAACCATATTATTGCAGAATAAATACTTTTACTGTTGATACTTTAAGTACATTTTGCTGGTATTACATACTATTACTACATAAAGCCTAAAAGTATGACTTTTACTTGTAGTGGAGTATTTCCACAGAGTGGTATTAGTACTTTTACGTAAATAATGGATCTGAATACTATTTCCACCACTGCACCTTAACCTTGTCATCTATCAGGAGTCCCTTTCACATGCATTAGCACAGATATACAGCATGAGTTTAAAGACAGAGATGAGATGTGGTTTGTGTCAGCATGGGTGAACATCAGGCTGCGGGTTGGCTTGTCTCTCCAGTGATTGTCTTTATAAAGTCTGTTAACTGTGCTGTTGGGATCTTTTTAATTCCTATGATGGTGATTTTATTCTTGGCATGATTCATAATAAAACCTAAAAATCTAGTATTGATCACTCAAGCCCAGATTTAATACAGGCCTGCATTATAAAACATTAAACCTGCTTCTGCGGCACTTTGTAATTTTGCACCTTGTCAGTTTGAATAAGAGGTAACAAGATCTTAAATACTCATTAGTTTTGTAATGGAATTAGTGATTCAATATGATATTCAATTTGGAGTATTTTGAATAATCAAAAAAGTAACTGATGAAGTGTTTGGATGCGAAACCAAGACTGATCAATTCTACAGACAGATGGGGATAAATAAAACAACTCTATACAAACAAATTACATTTTTTTCTTCAAATTATAGACTTATAAGATTCAGTGGTGGTGAAATATTTTTTGTTATAACTTCATAATTGTGTCACATTTGTCATTTTATGCCCTTTAAAAGTGTTTCTGTTTATATTACATTTGGCTCCATCTGCACACTAAAACAACCACCAACCAACGTCAGATATCTTTTTAAAGTTGAATAAATGCAATATTTTCTAGATATTGAAAGACAAATAATTATCATGCTTTTGTGCTTAATGATACACTGATCCACACAGCAACCTCTGAACCAGTAAATAATACCACTACTGCAAAACTGAGAACAAAGCAATTACTTTTTGATATTTGTATGGACGCCTACACTGACAGTTTTTCACAAACAATTTTTGTTAAAATGGCATCACACCACCTTGGAATTTAACTGTGAGTCACCGAGTTACCAAAAGAGACTCAGAAAGCGAAAAATGTAATATAGTAACACTAAAAAAGGATTTAATGCCACAAGTACAGCTACAATCCTGAATGGAGCATGAAGCATTGGAGGAGGAGACATTCAGCCTTTAGTGTCAAAATTCCTTGCAGGACACAAACCACTGCTGGAGAATGCTGTGTTTATCGAGGGCAGTCAGGTAAAGAGCACCAGCACCACTGACTTAATGAGTGAGTGATTCAACAATAAATTGGGAAGCTGTAAAGCAAGGTGAAAAAAAAAACAAAAAAAACAACACAACAGAGAAATAACACTGAGATGAACACTGAGACAATGGACTTGCGGCACAAGACTCACGTTTCCACCTCCTGCCGAGTAGCCCCGCCTGTCCAAGGACCCACACCTAGACTGAACATGGCTATAGTCCAGCTTAACACTGGGGATGAGAACCTGCAGGGGCGGAGGTGAGGAATGAGGTGGGAGAAGGCTTGGGCTTTTCTGGCATGGCACTTCATTTTAAACAACAGCTTGTATCCTCCCGCTGTTTAAACGTCCTGTCCTAGACATCTTAGTCTCAGCGAGGTTATTTAACCGCGATGTAGACTGTAATATTTGACCTGCTGGTTCCTTTGTTGCTCTGGACAAACATCATTCAATGGACACACTGACTCTACACTAGCAGGCAAGACACATTCATCTCACTGCATGTCTTCCAGGGTGGTGAGGTTTGAGCATTTGTGTCAGCTTGTCTGATGTACCAAACCTGCCCTTATTTTCTGGCTATGTCTGGGTCCTCTAGACGAGGGCCACCTCGAGAGATCGACATAAGGTCTTTTAAAACAAGGGAATACCTGTCACAAATACTTCAGGTGAAGTCAAAACTAGTTGGCGTGCCTTTAAGCCACAGAAGGCTTTGTAGGTACTAAAAGGTTTGGGTGCAGAGAATCAAGAAGTTTTGAGATATCTCTGAGATTATTTGTTCTAACATGGACTTTTAAGTCCATGAGGAATACAAAACCGTCAGGAAATCTTGACATCACGCTGTTTCACAAGAAGAGACTACTCCTCCAGATCATACTAGAATAAGTTGCTAGAATTCCCTTCGTGGTTTTGCACTTCCTGTCTTCAGACTCAGCACTGCAAAATAAAAGCAGTGAACATTTGAGATCATTAGTGTCTGGTGTGAGGATGTTAAAATGTGAGTGTGCTGCAATGGTAAATGACTTTCTGTAGCTGCAAGGAGAGAAAGCAGGAGTGAGATGCAGACAAAGCAGAGTTGGTACAGTACATCACACTAACAATAAATACATCGTACCCAGCAGCACAGTAAAAGCAATGGAAACTACACTGGATAGGAAAGAGACACACATTCAGGTACATACATTTAAACACATTTTGTGGAAGACTAAAAAACTTTAAAAAGAGAGGAAAGATAATAAGGAGGTACCTTCAGCAGACCAATAAATAAGAAGAGGAAGTGGAAGCTTCAGTTTTAAATGATGGGGTTGTTCAGGAGGAACAGTTTGTTGGTAGTTTACTGAGCATGCATTAATTTCCCTACCGGCACATTCTTTCCTGTTGCCTCCCTTTGAGTGAGCCACAGTGACAAAATTTCTAATGAGTTCCTCTGGTCTCAAGTAAGAGAACAAAAACCAAGAATAAATCGCAGTTGAAATAAAACAGTTTTTACAACCAATAAAACAAAGTGCGGCCGCACAAAATGTCCTCTGTTTGAGCTGATAACTTTACACACTCTGAATGATAACTAATTAGGACTGATGTTTTATCATCTGTTCCTAATTAAAATATAAATACCTTTCTTTGCAGTGTGACACTGCGAATGAACAATGACAGCAGAAGATTCACACATTTAAATGATACATTTGTAGCCAGTTTATCATCAGACCCATAAAACTTCACATTATTGTGAATCATGGGACAAAACTCAGGCTGAAACATGAAGGAGCAATGAGGGATTTAGATCAAACTAAAGTTCAACTTGTCCGCACATTTCATTTCATTTAGGTGACATTAGGTGAGTCAAACATGTTACAAATTAAGCAAATTATCCAATCAGTGAAAATGACCCATCTCTACCCTCTAAGAACATCTATGATATCTACAAAAAGACAGTAAGAACTAACAAACATAAAAACAAGACAATCTGTAAAGTATTAAAAGACTAAATAGCAAACTAACCAAAAAAACAACAACAGCAACATAATATTTCTTTTTTAGCCCGCTGTGAACTCAGGCCACAGGTGTTGGAGCTGGTAGGACTCAAAGTGACTTGCTCAAAGACGCTTGACAGCATATGGCTTAGGTCATCTGGATCTTTCTAACCACAAGGCCACGTCGGAGCCAGACAGTTAGGTTATTTTGAGTTCTGGCATTGCTCTCACAGTTAGAAGGTGGCTAAAATCAGAAGCTGAAAGACCAGTTGCTATGTCTTTTTATTGACTGCTCATGCGTGTAATCTCATGATTAGAAGATTAATTGTAAAGCTAGGGGAGTGCAGGTGCAAGATAATACTACATCGTCAAGTTAGCTACATATCCAGATTTGTTGCATGTCCATTAACTGGACAAACTAGAATTAAATGATTTGTCTTTATCCTTCTCCTCCATCAAAGGATCTAGAGGGAGGGGAACTATCAGTCATGACAAAAGGGTACATACATTTCCTCCATAGGGAGAGAGCTTCAGATTATCCTTGGTGCTGCATTTTGACAGTATGCGACTGAAGTCCAGCTTCTTGTTTAAAATATGAATCTATGGAGAAATACAGAGATAGTATGGGCCTCTTACATGGAGGATAGAGATGGAATAACACAATTGGGAGGAGAAGTTATGGGGGATACTGATGTACAATGTTTTAAAATGTTCATTATATTCCTGTAAGTTAATAAAGCTAGTTTTGAAACCATATGAGGTGAGCAACAGTACACTACTGTATATGCACATAACTAATGGAAACAGCGAAATAAAAACTTTTAGTTATACTACTATTAGTTTGGGAGCCATATTTGCTTTATCCTATTTACAACAATCTCCTGGAGCTTGGAGTGTGGCACTCAAATAAATATAGGCTTTTTGCAGTTCAATTATATTCAATCATTTAAATAATCAATTAAAAAAATTAGTCGTTCTTAGTAGTACTGCATGAATTTGTTTGCTGCCTCAACTTTTACAGTTTCTATGAGCGATTAATTTAGAGACAAACCTCTTAAAAATTCAGCCTAACTCACAAAGCAGAAGCTCCGACTGGTCTTGGAAAGTCACATGACTCCTCTCTACAACAGCTGACCAAAGAACTCCTGCTGCTGCTCTGTGGGTTGGACTTTGTTTAATATTTAAAATTCACATATCAATTCATCATATAAAAAAGAACTATTAATTGGTAATTGAAATTATTTGATGGAACCACCTATTTTTACTTTGACTTCATTAATGCCTCATTAAAATGCAAATTTAATCAATCAAAAATAGTCTTTCAAACTTATCACCGTTTTAATTGATTCAAATTAAACACTGTAAAGGTTTTTAATTATTTCAGTAGCACACTCTTATCCAGGCTCTGTAAAACATGGTGGCATAATTAACAGTGCTGAGGTGTACCAGCAGGTCTCGGGTCCAGGTCACACTTTGTGCTGCTGACAGATACAGAGTAACGGAGATGAGGCGCAGCACTGACTTCCAGATCCAAGAGCCCCTGTGTTTGGACTCTGCTGGCATGTTTTGGTCCTTGTTCTTCTATGAGGACAATCATTGGACAGGTCAGTGGCTTGGCAAAGGCCTGCTCTGGGCTGGGGGAGGCTCACTACAGCTGCTTGGAAATTGGAACTACTCCTCAACCAAGGAGTTGCTGGGAACTACTAAAGGTCAGGAGAGGAGTATACCGTGAAAACTATGGCTGGAGAGGCTTCTACTATCTGTTAGCTAAAAAAAACCCTAAGCTTCAAGAGCAACTAGAATACTGGAAAAATAATGGTAAATGAGCTTAAAGCATGACTGCATTTCCTGTTTTTTGTGGAAAAAGGAGCCGGGTACTGCATAAACAATATTATATTTCAGGAATATTTCAGTCACGGGGGCAAAAGACAGGCAAGTGGGCTGACAACTGTATAAAATGTGGACATTGTCTTTGTGACGTCACCCATATGTGCCCATGTGAAGCTCAAAGTGTTGTGGCACTAGGGGTCACCTTTTTAACAGTGCCTGGCTCTGCCAACTGCCAGCTAATCCAAAAATGGGCAAAGATGTGGAGCGTGATTGGACCCAAGGTGGGCCAAATGAAGCCTGGTTGTTGAAACCAGCCAACTGTGTCGACACCCACCTGTCACTGAAAGCACTGGTTGAAAACCTTGTTTAAGCATATAAAAAACAAGTGCATTTACAGTTGTCATTAACAGGGAAATAATTCATGGTACATGGGTACTTTGGGAAAAATGACTTGCTTTTGCAGCCAGCCTTTAACAACATCATGTTTTGACACTTTCGTGTTAGCTTTGATTTTGAGCCATCGAGTTTGACGCTTGGCATTGAGGAAGGCCACAGTAGAACCAGCCTTTGTATTCCTGAATAAGCAGGTGGTTTCTGCGTACCTGTTTCACTATTCAAAATATTCTGCTGTCGAGAAAGACCAAGGCACACCAGGAAATGGGATTACCGCCCTGCCATCTTTAAACACCTGATCAAATGAAGGCCTCTAGATGAACTTGTCATCTCTGTTAACTACACAGTATCAGTTAGTTTAGAGGGAAAAAACTGAATATTGTGGTTCATAACATGACCACAGTATGAACTAGCTTTGCTTCGTAATTCTGTACTCAAAATGTCAGAACCCTTATTGTCTTATCAATCACACTGTCTCATAAATTATTTGTTAAATCCACCAATGAGACGCAAATAGCAAAGTGTTTGTCTAGACACTTCTTTCTGAATCTCATTAAACTTACATATAACTTTTTAAATCCCTTGAGTCACCCCATCAAAACACCATAAATCCATTGCCTTAAGAGGTAGATTAAATTTTAACTTAGTGTCTGGCAGCTTGTGTCTAAAGAGAAGCTTGGGAATCAGGACAAATACTCTGCCCAGACAGTCAACCTTGTGTTTAGACGAAAGCTGCCATCATTGTTTTGTGTCTGAGACACCTAACGCCACCCAGGGGGTGACACCCATATGCACACACATGCACTGTAAGGCTGTGGGTAAAGACATTGAAGGTTTTCTTGACAAAAACTAAACATTAAGTGACGACTGCCTCCAGTAAAGGACACCTAGTTGAAATGAAAGTTAATAGTTTGATTTTGTAACTGCTAAACATCCAATGCGAACTGATGGTTTTTTACTACTTGAAGGCAAAAGAAAGAAGCTGTGAATACTGAACACTGACACATCATCACCTTTAAAGCAGCTATTGCAAACCTAATGGCAAACAGTTGCTAATTTGCACATTTAGCAGGTATGGAGAAACGTCATCATTAATTTAGAAATGTGTTTGTGTTCAGCTGGTGAATTTAAGTCCAATATTTACTTTCTTTTAACTCTGAATAGTCTTCTGAGGGACATATCTGGCTCTTTAGCTGTTAAATGCACTACTGCATTCACTAGCTACTTGAGAACTGTGCTGTCTGCTGTTTGGTGCAGTACAGACTTTGTTCACTGAAAACAGCCGTCTGATGTAGCTGAAAATGACATTTTGAGAGTGAACCAAAACAGCATGTTGCGGACGGGACAGCAGAACAATGATCTGAAATTTGCTATAAAGCTCTGCAACACTTTCACATTATGATTATGATTAAAGCTGATTTAATGCTGATGTTTGGGGCAGCTATTAAATCTACTGGTTGTAATTTTAATTAATTAATGAATCATTATAACTATCATTATGGTAAAGTATACTGGACTGTAATTTAGGACTGTTTATGTACATATGTAAAAGTGTAACTGAAGGTTTCTGTAACAATAACATGGTGTTATTTCAGTTTAATGCCTGGTGCAGTTTTATTATGGTAGGCAACCCTTAACTGATTTAGAGTTATTTAGATGCATTTAGATTTTTTGAAAAAAAACCCCAACAAATTATCGCATCATTTCTGAAGAGAGATACGATTTTGAGACTAATGAGGCTGATTCCAGAAAGATTACAATTTTTCAACATATAAAGATCTAAAGCAAAGAAACAAATGTATTAAAAAGTAGTAACTTAACTCCACAACAAACAAAATCATTTTCATTAAATTATAGGATTACTGTAAAAATTCTCAGCTGAGGTTATGACAACAGAAATCCTTTAAAAAACTTCTAACACTTTTACAGGACAGTCAACACAAAACAAATTGTGCAACCACTTCAATAGCCACAGGTAAGACAACAGCTAAAATGCCTTCAAATGTGGCTCTTGGCAGTTAACCTGGAACTATCTACTGTACGTTGCAAAGGCCACCGCTCACAAATCCTCATATTATATCAGGTTATAACTTTTGTCTGCAAAAACACAAGCCCAAAATAAAAGTTGAGAATAAATATTTGTAAGATGTTAAGTTGGGAACCCTCCAGACACCTCTACTTCAAAAGAAACTTCTATGTAAGGAACAAGGCCACCAGCCTTGATAGAGCATAGTGACTGATTATGACCCAGCATGCATGCTTACTCACTTTCACACATAAACACAAATGCAAACATGCATAGAAACTCCACTTTCCCCATTTCTCCTATAGATGACAACCAAGTGTTTGGAGCATGATCCCTCCCTATCTTGTGGCTGACTGCACAGAGCAGCACAGCAAACTGGCAAGTCATAAAGATGTCAGCCTAACGCTTAGACTCTAATCAGGTCATCAGTGAAGGCTTGTAAGAAGTGATGGCTACAGACACATTGCTGTTTTCATCACTATTCTTCCTGTTGCAGCGCTGACTATGTGTTTTAGACTCATGCTGGAACACTAGATTTGTCAAACTGTGGGTTATCCACTCTCAAACACCCTGCTAATGCAGATTCTGTGCAGCAGCAGAAAACACGATTTGAAATGCAGATTTTTGTTTGATTGAAGCACTGCCCTCCTACAGTTCTCAGAGCTTGGCGAAAATCTGAAGGGACAAATGCTGCTCATAGTTCCGACACCAAGTGAGATGTCCAAGTCAGGTCACTTTTCTATTCACTGAAATTTGGAGCCTATGAATGGTAACATTTAGGGGTTAGGTATAAGATAAGAACACATTTGACATCACAGAGGCCTGATTTTTGATTTTGATTTTTGTCATAGCAAAACATACAGTGAGATCACCATCTCAGTTTTTATTTTCAGGATCAGTAGTATTGATCGATAAAATAAAACAATGAGAAAACACTGAGGCATATACTGGTACATTTGCATGTTTTGTCTTAATAAAGTTAAAGCTGCTTTGAGCTATTTTTGACCACAGGAAGGCAGATAGAGTCTATAACAACCTTACAGCAACAGAACCTTCATTAAATGCCTATGGCTAACTTGTTTCCAAACAACTGCCTACTTCTGAATACATCCATTAGACACAGAGCAACATGGACAGCCCTTTGGAGTCCTCTTTCTTACCATTTGACAAATCTAAGTTGGACATTTTCTCACCTTTCACTCCTGCTTTGGTTCACAAAGTCCTGCTACACACTTGACTCTCTTCACTGGCAAATTTAGTACTCATATATGTGAGCACACTAGCCAGGAGCAGCTGCAGGGCACTAATGACAATCAACCAAACTGACTGGTGAATCAAAACAGTGACCTTAATTAAAAGTGCAAACTGCACAGCTAGGCGTTGGTTATTAATAGGGATGAGTGAGCACACTGTTATCTGTATCTGTTCTAACAACTAAATTATCTGTATCTGTAGCCATACTTGGAATGAGCGAGGATTAACGTAGATGCAGGTGGATTGGGTTAAGCCCTGGGGACTAATCGGAGGTTCTCAGAACTGAGCTTCAGATCGATAGTTTTGATTACAAGAGTAAGAGAACTATTACATAAGTATTTTAGAAAACTTGAATTAATCAACTTCAGTGAATCAATGGACACAACATGTGTACTACCCAATGAGGATTTTCTTTCACCACAAGTATGGATATTTAACACATTTTACTCTGATAACACCCCTGCTTGCAAAAAGTAGCTTATCTTGTTTCATCCTTCTGTACTCGCTCAACTATAATTATCAATATAATTATTTAAATCAAAGTTAATATCAAAAGTATTGATTTAAATAAGTTCTTGGCTAGTCATTCACATAAACTGCTATAGATCTTTATAGTCTACTTCTGTCTGGTGCACTGGCATTTAATGCATTGGAAGTTAAGAAAAATGTACAAAGATTTTACTCTTTTAATTACTTAATTAAAGTTTTAATTAAAAACACAGTCTGTGTTTCTGGTTGTAAGAATGAACATTTTTCCTTCCATGACAAACCTTGTTCTTTTAACACTGGTGAGTCAGCAGAATGATTGATGGACTAAGAGTGGAAGGAGGTATCTAAGACACTAAAAAAAGGCAATGAGTGCAGAGAGGTAGGAGAGAGGGGCCATGGGAAATAAACCTATCAAGGCAGAGGAGAAATCCAGAAGATGTTAGACAATAACACATTTTACGATACATTTCATACCAGGACATTCACTGCTCGCCAGTGGCCTTGGTGCGCATTATTTTTTTCTCTATACATAGAGATATGGCATGGTTGTTGTAAAAAGAAATGGTTATTTTTATTGTCCCTGAACCCTGGGCTGTTGCTTTAAGGACAGAATCCAGCATATAGTCTGGTAGAAATGTAAAATGTTTTTTTGTATGCAGACGATATCTACATTTATATAGGACTGATACAGATTTTAATTTCTGTATGTTACATGTACATGTAATAAACTTTATAAATAGGATGCAACATTGCAGATGTGACAGGAAGTAATTAGACATAAGCTACAGGTTTTGGGGGAAGTGAAGAAGATCATCACCTGTCCTCCTTTCGGCTGATACTTGATATTCTCAGTGGAGCCGATCTTGGACCTGATGTTCTTGAAGTCAGGCAGTGGCTGGTTGATGATGCGGAGTTGTTTGGGCGTCGTTGCAGGTGACTTGGGTGGGGTGCGGACCACAGCCACCTTTCTCTCCTGGGAAATCAAGCTTAGGGAGCGTGGAGTTCCAGGGGTCCTTGAGGATGATGAGTAACTGGGTGGGGTTCCTGGGGTGATGGCTGTGGAGCCAGGAGTGCGGGGGGTGGAGTGGCCACTGCGAGCTGAACGGGAGCGCACAGATTCTGTAGCTGGTGGGGAGGAATATAAGGGCGAGGTTTGGAGTTACTAGTTTAATTGTCAGAAAATAAATTTTGACTCCAGTTTTGGTGATTTCTGTATTTTAAACAGGAAATCAGAATGACATTAACTACCCAATACAGAGCAGTCTTTTCCTGTGCCACTCAGACCACAAGGTGTTTTAAAACAAGAACTTCACAGCTATACAGTATTTAATGACACGGAAACAGACTATGTCAAAGTGTCTACAATAAATCATTCATTATTTAAATCATCTACCAAAGTAGCAGAAGTATAAAGAATCCCCTCTACCTGTCATACTGGGGGCTCGTCCTGTCCTATGCTCTGCTCTCATCTCTGTGCGGAACGCTGCAGGAAGGAAAAGAGGATTCACAGACTTAGAAAGGGAAACGATGAGGGAGAAGAATGAAAGAGGAAAAGTTGTCCATGTGTGATTCCAAATGCAAGGCAAGTCATAAATAGAACATCAAAAACACTTTGATATGCAGTTACATGACAAATCTCATACAGATTTCCTGCTAAATTGGAATCACACGAGACATGAGGAATTGTCACTTGCACTGTGGTATCATCCTCGTACACCTCCCACTGATACATCCAAGCTAGGTTGAATGCTAAAAATATCATTGCTCAGTTAAAATGTTTAAAATGTTTTATTCATACTTAACTTTCTAGTACACTAGCAGACACAGGCTACATAAAAACTCATAGGAATGTGTTTTAGCTTCCCAGAAAGACAGATGAAAGAAAGCCACAGAAGCTAGTTGAACAGACATGAGCTCGGGAATTGGGCAGCACTTGAGCTCTTTTTAGTTAAATTCAAGAAATCATTTATCAGCCTTGGTACAATAATTGCTTTCATCTTGGTTGAATCAACTTGGTTTGGCTCTTACTAGACGCCGATAGAGCTTATATCTATTACCACTTAAATATCAGTACTCTGTGAAGTGAACAGATTAGAGGGGCTGCAGCCTACATGTGGGTCTACGAGGAGCTGTGGAGCCGGAGCTGGTGATGGAGGTAGAGCTCTCCTCCTGGTCATGGTATCCACGGCGGCTCAGAATCGAGCCATGCCGCGGCAGGGAGGACCTTTTGTCGGGGCTCCATGACCCACCATCCTGTTAAGAAACAAACACCAATGGCAAGAAGTAGATCCTTAGGCTAGCAAGGGTGTAATTTATTTTTAACAAAAGCTGAAACAACAGGTTTCAAATTATGGGTATGTTTTCATGTTTTTTTCACAGAACTCCTGCAGCCACAGTGCTGTGCTACAATTCACCTACCTTGGCTACGAGTCTCTGTAATACTGGGGAGCCTTGAGGCTCTACTGAAGATTTCTGCCGAGTTCTATCTAATGAGGCAGTCACTCTGGATATGGAGGTGGGGATCTTTGTTAGTGGCATACGATGGGCATGGCACTGAGATGGTACAACGATGAGGCCCGGTGGGTGAGTAGCATGGCACCAAAATACAGGACACATGACACAAGAGTGGTGAAAATAACAGTGCTTTAACATGCATTATCAGTGAACAAGATCTGATGCAGAAGATGTATCCTTTGTGGGATGAGGAGTGCGATATTAACATCAGATCTTGTCTGTTCAGCGTTGAATCATAGCCCATCACAATAACCATTCACGCAAATTCATTGTGAAAATGTCAGAAAGAAATTAAAAATGCATGACAAATAACACAAATGTGAAGAATATTGTTCACCATGAACACGCAAAGTTTCATGTTAACACTGCCGACCATAGTAAGGGATGTGTTGACTGTAAATCAAAAGTGAAATATAATGCGGACTCAACGTGACAGAATAAACTTACAGTATGCTGCGATGACATGACATTTAAGAAATGCAGAAACTGTGTTATTTTAGACACAATAACTGTCATTACCATGGTGGAGGAGTAAAATGGAGTCACGACCACAGTCGCTGGAGAAATGTCACGGGGTGATTCAACACCCACTCAGTTAAAAAAAAAAAAAAAAACACTTTAAATGGATCTGTCTTGCCTACTTGCGCAAAAACCCATTAAACAAGGCAACAATAGCAAACATTTTACAAAAAAGAAAAGCAACCGACATAATATTTTCTTTATAGAAAATAGAAAGGAAAACTAACAGTGCTGATACAGAAAAGAATGCTCTGTTTTTCATGCAGGGTACAGAGCTTAGATAGACAGAGGGCAGCTAGGGCTCACTACATCTGAATCGATGATTACGTTGCTCTGGAAGTTGCAAAAGAAAATCTGCAACAGCCTTTTAATAAGTCTTAATTCCAGTGATAATTATTCTGCCTAATTAATGTGTTGTTTATATGTTTCAGTGTCTGCATTAAGATGCATCATGCATCCTGTTCCAATACTGACAGCAAGAGGTAAAGGTTTGAAATTGGTTTTGACTTTATTATGTGTTTATTACATACTATAATGCAATGCCATTAAACTCTGCACAGTATGTTCATGTTTACCAGGCCTCCTCTTTCAAGACTCTTTATACCAAAGGACACCAAAAAGATTAGTCACTTCTGTTTTGGGTTTTACCTTCACTGTCAATTTGTCCTGATTGGCATTTATTTACTTGCTCTACTGCAAGCCAAATTGGTGATTCAAGCTGTTCGCCAGTAAAATTTCAATATTGTTCTTCTCCAAGCGGTTTTGGTGCCAGAGGTCATGCCATCACTGGGCTGGTGGAGTATACTCACCGATGCTCTGTCCCGAGACTGTCTGGCAACACTAAGAGGCTGACGGCTGTCTGGCAGGCCCTCTGAGATAAAGACAGAAAAAAGCATTACAGGAGTGTTAGAAAACACATTTCACTGTCATACACACAAGTGGAAGAAGTGAGAATGTCCTCACAGATATATAAAAATACAACTCTGTACTGTATTCCCAAACCTGCCATGGTAAGCTATATGACAAATTGACTGTTCTGAGGGAGCGGATTGGTGCCCCCATGAGGGCTCTGTTCTGCAAAGATTTGGCAAGACATCACACAGTTTTTGCATTATGTAAGGCGACCCTGGAAAATAATCTAATTAGGGCAATGCAGCAGTATACTGTGCTTTCATCATCGGTGACACAGAATTCAGTCCATCAGGGGAAAATGAAGTACAAACCGCCTCTGGGACAGAGCAGCATAACAGAGCCTTTACATTATCAGGCCCATAGAACAAAACCATGGATTACTACATAGTTGCATGTGATAGCTTGAAAAAGCGAGGTTGGGAACATTGTGTAAGTTTTAATAATAAAATATTAATATATTAATGTGACAAAGCAGCTCACCAAGAACATGAAAACAGTAGAATGAAAATGGTAAGAAAAAGGAAGGATGATTTTAAAGAGAAACTTAACACCATCTGAAAATCATGACTTATCTTGTTGTTGTAGAGATGTACATGGAAAGTGTTTAGCGAATCATAAAATCACAAACATTGAACCACAGGTTGTCAGTGAAATGTCAGTTTGATGCTAAGTTGCTCTTAAAAGAACAAAAAGAGAGATTGTGAATGAAAATAAATGAAGTCAAATGAAACATGTACAGTTATCAATTTTTATTGTGGTCAAAAACAAAATGACAAACAAAAACAAATAGAAGTTGACAGTGGAGGTAAGGTGTGATGGGAACTGTTTTTCTGGTGGCTCTCCTGCAGAAAGCACCACCCGTGTGACAGACCAAGACAATGTGTCACCTGTGGGTCTCCTTCTAGGACAGGAGTGGTGCTGGGTGGGCCGGGTCTGGCGAACAGCTGGTTTCATCACAGTCCTCTTGGATGGGGATTGACTCTGAGTGTCCATTTTTTTGGTAAGCTCAGACTTCCTTATCACAGCTACATTATCAGAGGAAACACTGACATTAACATAAGCAGAGACACAGCAATAAATACAGACAGATGCTGAACCATGTTAAAATATATGCTGCAGGATAAAAAAAAAAATCCCCTTTTAATTTGTTGTATTTAAAGAACTAAGAAGAGCTGACTCAAATTAGTGTCAGTGAGTTATTAAGACTGCACATTTTGGACACAAACACTTGTATAGGTAAGCAATGCATCACAAGATGCTGTTTTTAGTGAATTTATAGCAGCAGGGAGCCCCACTTACGTAGGTGATGATGTCAAGCAGTCAACAATAAACTTAATTCTATGGCAAGGACTACAATTTTTTAGCAGCAGTTAAGATACATGTTATATATGGTGATAATATATAGCTACGATATTTAAAAAATAGGGGAAACAAACAGGAAAACAAAATCCTGAGAACCTTTTTTCTTCTTGATTTCCTCTTTGGGCATGTAGACAGGTTCTTTGCGGGTAGGTCTGCGTTCAGGTGTGGAGATTCGACCTTTAGGCCGCCCTCCCCTTGCCTTTGGTTTGACTGGCTTTTCCTGTTTCTCTGTCTTTTTCTGTTGTGTCTGCTTGTTCTGGACCTCAGCAGGCATTTTGACTGGGCTCAGCACACTGGGTAAAGGCTCAATCTGCTCTGTTGCCATACTCTTATCATCATCTGTAATGTGGCAAACAGGACACGAAAAAACAAGACAATATTAGATGACTTTATTTGAAGCGGAATATGGGAGAAATGAGATACAATATGAAGCAACAAACCATTGAAGAGCTCTCACCTTGTGTGTCAATCCAGGAACTGTCCAGGATGGAGTCGTCCATTGTGGTTTCATCTCTATCGTAGCTTTCTGTCGGTCCTTCAGTTTCTACAGTTTGAGCCTCTTTCTCAGGAGAGGCAGAGGTCTCAGGAACATCGCCCACCTCCTCTAGACTAGCAGCCTCCATGTCTGCTTCTTGGGCCAACTCCACAGATTCCTCTTCCTCTTCTTCTTCCTCCTGGCTGGCGACACAAAGGGCTTCGGCCTCAGGTGGAGCAGAGAAACGAACGCTGTGTCCAGGCTCCTCCGCTTCATCGATGGTCTGAACCACAGTGATAAAATCATCTTCAACTGTCACCACTGATTCAATGGCAGCATGAGTCTCTGGGATCTCCTTTCCTGCTACTGCTCCTGCTTTTTCTAACACGTCTCCCTCACCTTCCTCTGGCTCCGTCTCAGTGTGCACAGGTTCTGTCTCCACAGAAAGCTTTGTGGCTGCTGTTTCCTCTGGCTGTCTTGGTATCTCCTCAGGCTTGTCTGCAACCTTTTTGTCCATCTCAGCCAGTTTCTCTTTCTCCTCCTTCTCTTTCAGTTCCTTCTCTATCTTCTCTTTCTCTTCTTTTTCTTTCAGTTCCTTCTCCTCCTTCTCTTTCAGTTCCTTCTCTATCTTCTCTCTCTCTTCTTTTTCTTTCAGTTCCTTCTCCATCTTCTCTTTCAGTTCCTTCTCTAGCTTCTCCTTCTCTTCCTTCTCTTTTCGCTCCTTCTCTATCTTCTCTTTCTCTTCTTTCTCTTTTCGCTCCTTCTCTATCTTCTCTTTTTCCTCCTTCTCTTTTAGTTCCTTCTCTATCTTCTCTTTTTCCTCCTTCTCTTTTAGTTCCCTTTCTCTCTTTTCTTTCTCTTCTTTCTCTCTCAACTCTTTCCTTTCTTTTTCCTCTCTTTCTTTCTTTTCTCTCTCCTCTTGCTCAATCTTTTCCCTCTCTTCTTTTTCTTTCTTTTCTCTCTCTTCTTTCTCTTTCCTCTCTCTCTCCTCTTTCTCTTTCATCTCCTGCTCCTTCTGTTCTTTCTCCTTCCTTTCTTTTTCTTCCCTCAGTATTCTCTCTGCCTCTTCTTTCTCCTTTCTTTCCTTCTCCTCTCTATCTTTCATTTCCTTTTCTTTCCTCTCTGCCTCTTCTTTCTCTTCTTTCATTTTCTTCTCAGCTGCTTCCTTCTCTTGAGCTTCCCTCATCTTTCTTTCTGACTCCTCTTTCTCTTTTTCCTCTTTGTTTATTCCTAACACTGGTGATGCCACTCTTTTGGGGGAACCATAAACCTCTCTTTGTTTAAGTTTGGAAGGTGAGAGCACCGGGGAGAGCAGCTTGTCATCATCAATGTTGCTTTCCACAGACGAAGTAGGCGATGTTTTGACAGGCCTGGCAATTCGATCTTTGGCCACGCCAGTCAGCTGGTACACATCTTCGGCATCTACTTCCTCATAGGCCTCCTGGTGGACCAGCTTCACCTTCTCTCGAAGCTCCTGCAGTTCTCTTTCCTCCTCCAGACTCAGAGGCCTGTCCTCCATCTCCAATTTGCGGATCTGCCTCTCGTAGTCGGCTATCTCAGTTTCTGAAGCTGAGCCTTCACCACTGGCTTGTCGTTCAGTCTCACTGTCGGACCTCCCACCTTCTTCTAGAGTCACAGTGACTGTTGGTGTCACAAAGGTCTCACTTGGCTGAACAGGTGGTGTCTCACTTACAGTTTTATCCAGCTGATGATCTGCAACCTCCTTGCCCTTTTCTTCAGTAGAGTCTTTTTTCTCCACTTGCTTCTGGTCTTTTTCTTCAGTGGCATCAGCAACTCCTCCTGGAGTTGGCTGGCTCTTGTCCTCCACCGATGTGTCTCTGACTGCTAATTTCCTAGCCTGCTCGGCCACTTTCTCCTCAAGGACAGAAGGTGTAAAGACCTGTGCACAAGTGTTCGTAGGGCTCAACACATCTGCAGGAGAAGGCATGGGCCCTGAATATTCACTGAAGACACAATAGCCCATCTCTTCCATCTGGCTTTCACTCTTTCTGGGAATCTGTTCACCTGAAACTAGGCTAGCCAGTGGGTCATCAGTAAAAGCAGGAGCATCAGCTTGAATTGACTTTCTTCTGGTGATTTCTGGGTCATTGTTTTCTGATGCCAGTCTGGAACGGGTACCAGCAAGATCCAGCATCTCAGGCAAGTCTTGCGCCATCACTCCACCATTTTTATAGGTGCTCTTAAGGGGCTGTGGTGATTCTGGTGATTCTGGTGATTCTGGTGATTCTGGTTCAGGGCTGAGTTTTGATACTGGTTCAGTGGTCCTTGGAGGAGATGACGAATCTGACGTGACGGAAGCTGCAGTCTCCAAGATCAGGGGAGGGAAGGATGGAGGCTTATCCACAGAGGGTGTAGTGACTGGGAGGTAGTCTGCTGACTCATCTAGACTTCCACTTGTGTATGACATGATATCTGTGGCTAGTGGGGAGAAATTCCTAGGTCTCTGATCCATTGTTCCAATGGTGATGTTAAGTGAGTAACTCCTTTGCTCTAAGGCTAGTTTACCCGGGGAAAGCCTGCATTCATTACTCCTGTCAGGGACGGTGAACACTCTTGTGTCTTCTGCTGTAGTTTCTGGTTTATCCTGGGATTCAGCTAGTGTGCTGTAGCTGATCTCCTCTGATTTAGAATCAACTGTACTCTTCTCTTCGCCAGCTCTGCTCAGTTCGTAATAGCCCTCACCCTTACACTGAGGGGCCTCCTCAACCTCCATGGTTGATGTTTCAAAATATGCTGACATGCCAGACCTGTCTGTTGCATCTCGCGTTGAGTCTCCTCTTTGAACTTTGTCTCCCATTGAAGAGAAATCAGAAGGAGCTCCGATGCTGCTGAACTCCACCACCTCCACTGACGGCTGTTTTTCTGACACTGTGATCGGCTCGCCATATGTTGGCTGAAGTGTGAGTGATTTGGCAGATTCTTTGGCTTGGTTTTGAACAATTGGAGGTACAAAGGATGGCATATCCATGGTGGGGCTCTCTGGCACAACTCGTTCACCAGCAAAAAACCCTTGGACCTGGGGCTCAAAAAACTCCTCTGGGCGTTTCTCTGATCCAATGCTGTCTGGGCTCATGGAACCACTTTTCTCGCTGCCCTGCTTGTCTGAGTCCATCTTCAAAGCTGAAATGACATCTGTAAGTTGGCTGTTTTGATCACAATAGAGAAGTAATGCTTTGGCATGCTGAAAATGAGACATTTAATAAGCCAGGGACTGGGAATGCCGTTATCACAGAAACAGGCAAAGCTCTCCTCAGAAACTTACAGCACAATGACACGGCCATCACTGAAGAAGTACGGCGAGATTATGGAGTCCACCAAGTCACAGATGGATGATAGTATGGCATGGTATGTGACGGAACCGGCATGAGGCAACTGTGATGCTGATTTATGGGAAAACAAGCAATAATAGATGGGATGGGCATCCATGCAAAACATCAGATCAGATTTAAAAAAAAAAAAAAGCATTTCTGTCATTCTCCGTAAGTGTAACGAAATGCAATTGAGAATTTGACCAGTTCAAATCAGTGCTGACATCATTTAATTAAAATCAAATGAATTTATGCTCTAAATAATGACTTTTAATATGTCATTACATAATTCAAAGAATATTAGCACAAATACAAAAGAACCTTGCTGGTGAATGACAGAGAGATGCTGTACACTGTCACCAACGGTCACAAAAACAAACACATGAACAAAAGAAGTCAATGAATTTGAATCTTGCTGATAAAATAATGCATTTGACGAACTGTACCACACTCAACATGAGACAGCCAACACAAAATTCCCTGCAAATTCTGTATACAGGATTATGATAATAACATGAGTGATCCATGTTTAGTAATGATGATTCATGGTTACAAAAAGTGCGTAGCACTGGTACACCAGCAGGAACCTGTAAGCCTCTAGCCGGTGAACAAAAGCATTGTTACGTACAGCAACACTTCACTTCATCACACCAATACGAAATGGCCGGCCCCGAAAACCACAGCACAAAAAAGGAGACACAAGCGCAAAGATAGCACGCAATAAAACCAAGTTAAGTTAAAAAAATGTGACTCTTTCGACCAACAAGCCTGTGTTGCCTTGCAGCCACAGCAGAGTGCAGGGAGGATTATTTGCCATTCCACCTGAATTATAATGCTTATGTTATATGCTTATGGGTTCCTTTTGACACATCTGGTGTTCTTATACAGTGGACAATGCAATAACATGCAGGCAGGGAGAGCAGAGGGCAGGACACACCTGTCTCAGGGCTCTCCTCACCCTCTGCTTCCTCCTCCTCTCTGTCCATAGAGCTTTCTGCAGCAGCACTAGCTGCTTCAGCCGGCTCCAGGTCTAGATCCTGGGCCTCGTCTATGGCCTCTGCCTGCTCTAAGGGCTCGGCTTGGGGGCTGTCCAGCTCTGGCTCTTCCCCGCTCCACTGCTGCTCATCAAGAGCTGCCTCGGACTCTGCTGCCTCTGCACTCTCCTCCTCCTCCTCCTCCTCATCTTCCACCTCCTCCTCGTATTCAGCTGTAAGAGCCTCCATGGTCTCTTCTTCTCAAAAACAGGGTGAAAGGGGGACACATTAAGACTACAGGCAACACAGACTTGGGCTATGTGAGAACACAACTTATGATGGGACACTTTCAGCTCTGGGAAAAGATGACTTAAAGTGTATGTTTATTCACACATATAGGTACATTACATATACAGTGTTGCGTGTACGTGGTTTTTACTTTAGGACCTTGACTGTGAAACTATTAATTAAAGGCATGCATGAGATATTTTTTATTTCCTTATCAGTATATACTGTAAAATCAAAAATATAAGCATTTCCACTTCTCTCTTTTCTTGCCCACACCATGCCTGCAACCCAGACTGACCTACCATCATTGATGACTGAGGTTGTTTAAGGAAAATGGAAACATAAATGAAGCAGCAACACTTCAAGGCCTAACATTACACTGTTGCAATGCATTGCACTAGAAGCATTTTTGCTCAGAGCACTTCTGAAATCCCTGGCTCTTTAGGAAAGGCAAACCATGAAGAGCTGCAGTCCAGTGCAGTAAAAAGCTGAGTGCCTCAGATTCTCGTTATTGCATGGACTAGATTTGAACTGTGTAATGGTCAATGTGGGGGCGTGCATAGCTTTCCACTTCAGGCACCATTACTGTGAATCCTTTTGAGTTCCTGCATAAGTTACACTACTTCTGCTCAGCAGCTTTTCGGCCATACTCATATATAGGTATGACATACTCTTTATATCTCTTCTTTGACAATGTCTAAATGAATACATACATTTAAAAAAACATAGATAGATTAATAGAGATTGATCAATACGATCAAGTCTCAAGCACATCAATGTTATGAATTATGTTAGTCTATCTTAGACAAGCTGCTATGGAGAGAGGTATTAGAGGAGTTAAAATCTATCAAGTTATCCGTTGGGAGAAGGCAGAGGTATGAATGAATTCCCTCTCCACTGTTGAAGCTGCCCATGAATAACATAGAAGTCTATGTTGTGTATTTGTGCAGCCTGAGTAAATAAATAAACTGAGGCAGGTATTTGGGCAAACAGAAACTGTATCTTGTATTGCTTAAGACAATAAAAGTGAATCTTCCACTTTTATTGTCTTGTAAGTGCTTGCAAGCGTGTGGAGCTGAAAGTCTTCCTTGTTGCCACAGTGAGTGTGTGAGAGTAGTTTAGGATGAGTGTAAGGGGTTTGACATGGTGAGGGATCATCATGAGGAATGGACCAAAATACTGATGATTGGTAGAGAGAAATCTGTGCATGGAGGTCATCAATCATGCACGGTATCTCTGAGATATTCATGAAAGCCATTTAGACCTTAACTCGTGACCCAAAAAGAAGGCCTTGGTGGCCATGGGGTCTCACTGATGAGCTGTAGTGTATTATGACCATTGAGTGAATCACAATTAAAATATCATCCTACTTTAGAGACATCACTTCTATGTGTTGGACTTAACGGCATGGCAACCACAAGTAGCAATGGCTTTGAGTGAAATAAATGCAAAAAAAATGAAATATGACTGTTAAACAAATTGCTCAGGTTCTGAGCGAAGAAACATCACAAGGACGCACAGACACACACAAAGACGGACGAAGAGACGAACTGACGGACGAAGAGACGGAAGGAGGGAGGGATGGAGGTAGGAGGTCAAATCACAGAAGAAGGAGAGGAAATTGGTCTTAAAAAAGGAAAGGAGAGAAACAGAGTGAGAGCGAGAGAGAGAGGAATGGAGGGGGGGAAATGGCAAAGAGGAACCATGCGTGGTTCACCTTCAATCTGTCTAAAGGCCACGGCCTGCCCTGTGGGGCGAGAGCCCGAGTGCGTCCACTCTGGGCTGAACAATGGGTGCTCATAGTACTCCTCGTCGGAGTGGTAGGGGTCGTCCTCGGGCACGGAAACTGAGATGGAGGGGGCGAGGAACTTGCACCTCTCCCGAGAATTTTGGAAGCGGCGGAGAGGCCCCGCCTCCTCCTCATCCCCTACATCTACAAACAAGACAGACACAAGGAGAAGAACTGCAGGGAAATCTGGACACACGGACTGAAAGAGAGAGTGAAAAAGAGGAAGAGGAAAAATGAAAAGGAAGAAGAAAACAAAAGAAAATGGAGAACACATCAAAGAATGCCCATCTTAAAGGTGATTTAACATAATAGTATATTTGGAGATAGGATGCCACAAGAATTAACCAAACAAATGCTGTATAATGGAACCAGAATGTCTTAACTGTAACTTAATATATCAGTAGGACCATTGCAACATTTCGGGTTTTTTTTTTGTTTTTGTTTTTTTTTGGCTTAGGTCCTAAGTTGGAATTTATAGCTATATAGATATATAGAGACAATAACTGCTTGAATTGGAGATCATATTAAATCAGAAGTTCAACTGGGGCAAGCTGTGGCCCTTGAATTTTAAGGAAATAATGAAATGTTTGCCACGTTCTTTGCTAGATAAATCCTGAAGTGACTTCTTAAGATGGACATTTTTTGCAGTGAAAAGGGAGATAAAGATCGAGGAGAAGAAAAAAAAGACGACAAATTTAGAATAAGCAACAAAAACAGAGAGAGTCACCAGAGAGGGGAATGCAAGAAGAGGACAAAGCTTGATTGAGAGCAGGAGAAACACATAGGACACTGACAAGGAGACAGTGACAAGCAAATCAAAAATGACAAAGCTTTGGGGGCCAGCCATACTCTGAGACAAGGAATATTAATATATTGCACCAGTTGAGGTAATACAAACTTTTTTCACATATAAATAATACACCTAAATAAAAGACACACAACATAAAAAGTAATTTAAAACTTACAACAATTAAAATATGATACAGCTGTAGTTGTAGTAGTAACATAATTAGTAACGTGTGTTTTAATCTTGCCAATACACAAACAAACCTCCAGTCAAAGATGTCCAATCATAATTTTAGAACAAAAAAGTCATATTTGCAACATCTCTAAAATCCTGAAAGGACTGAGCCGCCTTTAAAGTACCTACATGTTTTTCTTCTCATGTCCAATAGTACAACACAACTAAAACACTTTAGCACTATCTGTCCATCTTTTACCGCTCCATCTATCAAAAAACACTGTCACCTTCTGCAGGAACGCGTGTAACCTCAAAACAAGTAACACAACGTTAACAAAACTGACTCTGTATTTGGTGCATGGCTGGCCCCACCTACAGACTTTCCTCATTACATTCCAGCTACTTCAGAATGAGCAGACATGAAAACAGTCAGGCCAAGCATGAAGCAGACAACCATTTCTTGCAGGCAGCTGCACAAAAACCACTGCATTGCTTAGACTAAAATTAGAAGTGAAGGATAAAGAATCAAACTGTACAGTATCGCAGTGCCAATAAGCAAACAAATATAACAATGTTTTTTTAGTCATTTGTGTGCATTATATTTATAATCTTAGCTCACACTCATTTAGCTATATTGTTCAGTTCATCAAGACTGAATTTCTACAGTTCACGGTAGCTTTAATATATTAGCTAATTTCTTTTTTTACACCTTACTTTGTTACTAGGCTTCAGTCTTAGCCAGAGAGTCATTTGGCTTTACCTTGGCAGCTATGTCTTCAAGTAATGTTTATAGAGCTAAACCTCTGATCTGTAGCCACAGCCAAATACATACAAAAAAGACCAACAGTGGACAATGACAAGAAAACACAACACCATGATTAGACATGCAAAATCAAAGACATAATTCAACAAAAAAGACAAAGAACAACAAGTTGGAGGGTTACCTAAATTGGCTGTCATATTAGTGTGTGGGAAGACAGCGATGTGTGGAGGTTAGAAAGGGAAATGGAAGAAGAAAATGACAAAAAAGAGTGCACTTGTAACAACGTGGTCATGCATGTGAGTGCTTCTTTCTTTTAGAGATAAATGGTGATGAGGATGAAGATACAAATTGTATCTGTTCCAGGTGTACGATGAGGAGGAAGCAGGATTTCTGAAGAAATGGATGTCTGAAAAATGGAGAACATGTTCCTGCTCTTAGCGACTCTGGTGTGTACAGGTTCTTCAACGGGTACCAATGTGTGGTTTGTCCCCTGTAGATGGGGCATATCCTGAGAGAGGGGGGCCCCACCCACATCAGTACCCCAATGTGGTGGCGATCACAAAACTCCAGAAGCTTCAGTCATGTAAAAGAAGGAAGCCACACCCTCCTCCATTAGAGACATAATCTTATAAACACACTTATATTCTTGGCCTACCTTGTTCCAGGGGACCAAAGTGCTCCGCAGCAGGTGAGGGGGGAGGAGAGGGAGGCAGATTCGTGGTGTCTTCAACTACAAAGAGAGATGATGAGTAAGAACATTAAAAAACAGTCATTAAAATCACACACTGTAAACGACTTTGAGCATCTGCAGACGTTCATTCGCATAAAATCAAGAGTTATACTCTGTTGCCCATAAAGTTGAAATAAAATATGTTTACTTCGTCTCATGAAACGATTGTGACAATGTGATTTATTCTTTTATCTTCTCAAAACTTTATTGATCAATCTCTTCCAAACATATCACAGTGAAAATTAAACCACAATTAACCTGATGTGTATAAACAAGAATAAAAACAGGAATGTGTCAGAAAACTAAATTATTCCAACAGTATATGTAGGACCTAGAGCAACATTGAAAACAATATTATCATCAAAACATACTCATCACAGGACATTTAGCTGAAGATGAATGAGGACAACACAAACTTAAAAGTATTATGATTATGATTATTAAAAAATTGGGACCACATATAACTGAAATTCAGTTTCATTCCTTAAAATCTCATCTGACTTCTCCAAGACTGCAGATTTCTTCAGTTTCAAATGTGTATCACTTGAGGCCATTTATGAAGACACAAAAGTCTTCATACATTTTTTATTTGTATTCATTCTGTAGTAACAGATTTTGATGTGTAAAATCTGTGGACCCTTCATTTTTTTCTTATTTCTTTTTATTTGTAGGACATTTTGTAGGATCATTTACTTTTGTGCCTAAACTGTCCTCACTAACTCCCGAAAAAAGCCAAAGTCACACATGACACACTATTTATAACACAGTGGTCTTTTCAAGTTGACTGACAGCTGACAAGCTGTGCTCTGAATTATCGCTGCTGCACTTTCCACTACCCACACACTGTGTTGTGCAGTATTAAAGAGCAGAACAAATGGGTGGGTCATACATTTAAGGTGAATTCTTAATTGCCCATAGTTGTCTGAAAGACTAATTACCAATCCAGGATGTACCCTGCCCAATGCCAAGTAGAGCTGCAAAGATCAGTTCATTCATTGATTAACTGTCAACTATTAAATTGTTTACCAGCCATTCTTTTAAGGAAAATGTCTTTGGGTTGTGGAAAAAACAAGACATTTGAGCACTTTAGGATACAGTGATCAACAATTTTCAACATTTTCTGACATTCAATGGACCAAATAACTAATCAGTTAGTCATAGAGTAATCGATGATAAAAAACAATTAGTTGCAGTCCTAATGCCAAGATAGGCTTCAGCCTCCTACGACTGCAGTACTTGTAAGAGAGTGTGTGAGTGTAAGTGTGGGTGGCTTACCTGATGGCAGCCTTTGAGTCTCCTGTTCTCCCTTCAGTACCGCCACTGCCTCTGCGGTCACTTCCTGCACAATCCGCGCTGACACTTGCTCTGAACACACACACACGCACACAAACACGAGAGATTCATGAATGAAAAAAAAGGTGCAGCGAATCTCCAGCTGCTCCAGTACATCAGGACACTCTGGCTGCACTGGGCAGCTTCCAAGTTTCTATCTGTGAAATAACTCTGCGAGAATGTGAAGCAGACTCTTGGTATATATATAATCGATAAAATCTCATCTTCCATTTCCTATTACCGTGTTTTGAATCATGCCATCAAAACCTGAGATGAAAGCCAGTGTGAGGGATCTGAAATTGTTTCCATAACTGCGGGGATGCTAGGGCTGCTGGAGAAGGCTATGAGTGTCACCATGGAAACCCAGCATCTCTAAACAAGTGCAGACGAAAATTTTAAACATAGACCAGACAAGAGTGTACAGTATGAGATAAAATATCTCTTTTTCTTTTTTTCTTTTCATTCGGAAGGAAATTTATTCTTTAAAGCTCCTGAAGATGCCGAATTTAGAAAAATAATACTGACACTGGTGCTCGGTTACATATTTCACGGCATTTTTAAAAAATGAATCCATGGGGACCTGAACAGGTCAGTCTGGACTGAATCCAATTGTGCCCCTTTTGAAATCACCAGTGTATGATTTTGTTTTGTAGGTTTTCCTTTGTTTGATACTGGCAATGAAGAAAAAGACAGAAGGTACACTATGACACGCAACAGAGCTCACTTGACCTAAATCAAACCATGCAAGTTATGGCTGGTGAATATTTTCAGCTGTTTGAAAGGCTGCAGTGGACTGTGAACAGCAAGACTTACGATTACAATTCTTCCTTTATCCATGCAAGGTCGAGGATCTACACTCTTTTGACAGTGCTACTGTAATGCAATCATAAAATTCAATAGCAAATTCAGAAAAAATAGGTAATATGGGATTTACACTGTTCATGACAATACTAGTGTCAACATTTACATAGAAGCTGTCAACATTGTCTGGCTGTCTGACTCGGGTGGGCAGCGAAGACTAAATAATGCCAGCCCTGTAGGAAAAGGTTCAAGCTGTTTGAGCAAACATGAATATGAAAGTAAATCTGTGTCAATGCTGTATGTGTTTTCATGTAGAAACAGGGCTTTTTCATCAATGATGCCCCAAACTGGGACCCAAACAGGGACAAGTTACTAAACTGGTCTGATAGTCTCTGCATTTAAGCTTACATCTGTCTGCCTGGCTGTATGAATTGGTTTAAATATTATCTAACATGCAGAGAAGCTGCAGAGTTCTAATCAAACCAGCCTGCATTTGCATAGTAACGGTGGGTATGTGGGATTGGGTGGCAGTGTGATGCTTTTACTGCTGCTGTTTCAGGACCTTTTTTCTATCCAACATCGCCCACACGTAACACAGACAAACTGGTAAGCATACAAACATCTAGTTACACACATACACGTACGCACTTCTTCCGGGAACACTTAACACAACCCACTCAGCAACTCAAAGCAGCCATTTCCCATTTTCAGTAGCAAAGTGCAATAAACATATACCACCTTTTTACTGTTTACAGGCTTTCTTTCAACACAAGAAACGAGTGCCGCTAACATGTCAAACGCAATCCATGGTTGTGACACCAAACAGATAAAACTTAAACCTGGGGGAAAATAAACCTGCAGATGTGTGTGAATAGTTAATTTTTAAAAGTGAACCAACACTTTCAAAATAAGTATAGATTATACAAAATGTTAATACTCATCTGTTGTCCACATAGTTTTGAAGTTGCTCTGTGGTTCAGACCCTGGGAATATTTTTTGTCAAACTAATGCATGACACAAAAGTCACAAATTAATTTCTGTTGTGTTTGTATAATGGTGTCTGTAACCATACCTAAAAATGTCTCAGAGATGAAGGCTTTGAGTGGACCAAATGGACCAAACACTTGGCGTTATTGCAAACTATTTCAGAGTGAACATTCCATTCCAATAATACAAACAGGGAGGCAGATGACTGCCATCAGCTAGTTGCACTTGTGTATGTTGCATCAGCGTTGCAGCACAAAATAGAGATTAGTCACAAACAAGGGCAAGCTACCGCTACAAGTTAATGCTATTTGTGCTCAGGTGGAAGGGACAGTAAAACTTGTGATCATTACAAATGTTGTTTTTATACACTCTGACTCTGCCCTGGTGCGGTTCCATAATAACATCACTGTACTTCAGGATTGTATGAAGCCTGACGTGTCCTGGTCAGCTCGCTCTTCTTGGCTATTGCAGGTTTCTGCTCAATATTACATCGTTGTTCACTTCACACTGCATGAACAAACATATCTGATATGCATTTATATTTATTCTCTAATGTGAGCCCAGCATTAGGTAACCAAAGACAAATGTGGTCCCCGGTGGTGGAGAGAATCTGGATGCTTCTGTTCTGTCTAATTAGAACTTATTACTGAAATTATTTTTACTTTTTGGTACCATAAAAATAGAAAGACATAAGATTCATAATGAAACCTGTTACGTTTTAAGACTGAAGACAGATTTTGGTTAGAGACTAAAAGATATGTGGCTAGTTAAGGACTGATACTGACTCATCATGTTTTCCTGAGGGTGCAGAAAGTGTGACGTCTGAATGCAGTAATGATTTTAAGCTTTTTTTTCTCTTTTCTTTTCAGAATTTCAAATATTTTTCCATCTGTGCCTCAATACAAGCCTGTCTCTGAGCTCTGCAGGCAGTTCGACCTCATGACTTGGTTTTTGCTTTAAGCAAGACCAATTGAATTTACCACCTGTGTAGAAACACATCAAAGCAAAGGGTCGGAATACTTATGTCAGTGTAAGATTCCATTTCATCTGTGTAATATGTTCTGTCCAAATATTTCTAAAATCCTGTTTTTGCTTTGTCATCATGAGGTAGTGAGTGTAAACAGAAAAATGAATTTTAGCATAAGGCTGCAACATAAAATGTGAAAAACCTGCATATGGAGATGAAAAATCCTAGCTGCCCCACGGTTATTCTTTTCATGCTTGCTTCATCTTTGGGAGGATGAAACAAAATGCAGCCATACACTTTAGGGGACATTCAAACGCCACATTGAGGGCAGTGGGTTCAATAAGACATTGTGTATTTTAAGCCTCCTAAACAAACCAACATAAATGCCCATTCAGAAATAAATAGCACTGTAAAAAACAAAACAAAAAAAAAAACGATATCACATCCCCATAGCAAGCTGGCAGCGATGACAACAAGGCTTGTCTGGTTGTCTCAGCATTTCTCTGACAGACTGATGCCAAATGACAAAGCAGCCTGCCTTCCATTGGCTTTGACAGGAGAATAAACCACATGCACAAATAGCTGTGTTGCTACATAGAAACCATTGCATCATATCTGCATATCTCTATCTACATCACATAATCAAAAGTAACCGCATACATACATACACACGCTACTACCAATAAAGTAAAAGGGCGTATTACCTGTAAGACAGGCAGACTGAAGCTGAGGATGCTCCGTCTCTGAGCAGAGACTACGACTGGAAGCCCTGAGTCAATGCAACACACAGCCACAGACAAACACACACACACACACACACACACTCACACATGCAGCAGGACCGAGAGGGCACGAAGAGAGCAGGAGTGCCGTTTGGTATGATACCAGCCGGCACCCAAAATGTGTAATGCAAGGGGTTGCCATAGCAACAGACTGGCGAGCCACTGATTTGGGTCCCAATGTACTGTAATTCAGACGCCAGCAGCATGCTGTCGTTGTTTCAGCCTCTCTGTCTGTAGCGACCAGTATAAAAGAAATGATGGCTGCGATGTGGCCGAACGTTATAACAACCAATATTTTCACACATGAAGTTAATCAGAGTGGATCTAACAAAGCCCAGATTTTTTTATAATCCGAAATAATATCTGTTTTTGATGAAAACTGTGAAAATGCAACATATTTCTATATTACTGCATGCGTCCAAAAAAGACAAAAAAAAAGGACAAAAGAAAGAACGTCAGGTGACAATAATGACCAGGACCACAAGATGTCGCTTGACAGGAAAACATAAAGATAGATCTCATTTTATAGAAGCTGCATCCATTTATGTTTTTATTCACAATTAAAACATGCATGACAGAAATGACAAAATCATTACTGTACAGTGGATATTTAGTCCCTTCTATACAGGCATAATTTCATCTGTATCGCATTGTCTTTCTTTGCAGTGCTCACATGAATTAACTCTCCTGCGGTGGCAGAGTATACCTGTGACAGTCTTCAGTCTGACAGCATACATTCACCATATCAAGGCCAGACATCTGGTTATGAGATGGTGGGCATACACACTTCACCTCCACTAAGTAGAATAATAGAAGCAGAGTATGGTCAAAGAAACTGATGCATCATCACTTGTGAAAAATGTTCTGTGACCTGAATGGAGTGAGTATTGTTAGTTTCAGCTGTATTGTTTCTGCTGGAGGAACAATGCCCTGATACAGTACAACACCAAACCCCTCCTGTTTAGTGTTTACGTCTTTTAAGAAACTGAATGAAAAAACAAAACAAACAAAAAAGCAAGGAAAAAATGTTTTCATGATTCCACAAAGGGTATTAATTGATTCCTGAAAGGCACTAAAATGTAGCACATTCACATATAACCTTGAATATCTTTACTGTGCAGTGGAACTTTAAGATAAGGCTGGACCCGTCAACCAGTACCTCTAATTAAAAAACTGTAATTGATCATATAATCAATGTCTGTGGCTGCTTTATCTGTCTGATCTGATCTGCTTTACCTGGAAATACCTGGATACAATTTCCTCCTCTCCATTCTTAGATGTTTACAAAATGAGTGACCCTTAATGCTGACTTAATATTATATGTTTAGATTTTATTTAACTATATAGCATCATCCTTATGTTTCTCCATATCGTAATTTCTACTTATTTTTTTATCTGTATCGATATTTTTTGCTTCTGTCTCCATCTTTGAAGAAGAATCCTTCCTATTTTCTCGCTCTTCCTGAGATTTCTCACATTTGTTTTTTTGTGAAATATTTCCTCATCCAAATGAAGAGTCTAGGAATAGAAGGTGTTGTATGTTACACATTGTAAAGCACTCTGAGGAAAAGCTGTGATTTGTAATTTTGAGCTAAATAAAAATATAAACAAATCAACTGTTAAATAACACATCATGAGTCTGAAAAAAATAGTTTTGTAAATTATTTTATTTCCTTTTATTCCCTTTAACATATTAAATTGCTCAAATGTTTTGCAAAAAAGTTAAATACTTGTTCTTTCAGTTTCATTATGTGTATGTCAGAGTTTTGGACATCCTCAAACGTCCCTTTTTGTTCATCCATACTTTACACCAGAGCTTCATTTGGTCAAACCTCCTCCCTGCTGCATCCAAACATACTAATTTAAGCTGATGATCTGGAGAGACTATACCAGAAAATGTTCTCCGGGCCCAGTTACTTGTGTCAACTCAATGCAATATCCCTGATATAACACAAAGGCTTCCTCGATTTATGCAAGCCAACTACTCTCTAGAATAATAACAATTATAATAATAATAATAATAATAATAATAACAACTATTTCTATTCTTTCACTTTCTATTAGCTCAGTCTGTTTCTTTCTGTCCATCTCTTTCTCTTGACCAGTTCCAGCATGGCTGACTGGCTTTTTCAACTTTCGTCTCAAAGGAAAGTCAAGAGGGCAATTTCGTGCTTCAATAGGTTCTTGTTGTGTCTGAAGAGCTTTTCACATAGAGAGAGGGCTCACTGAGTGCCAGCATCAGCCCTTCTGTCACCCATTCTGCCCCACTTACCCCTGCCCTGCTCCGGAGCAATGTTAATGTATGTTGACAAGGTGCTCAGCAGACAAACACATCAATGGTTACACAACTGCAGAGGGGGGCTGTCATTTTCATGCAAATGATTAGAAAACACGTATTGATACGCTGCTCATTATCATTATTACAGATTAGCTCTTGAGACAATGTTGCATTGAAAGGATTTCTGTCATATCTAAGTCAGTTTCATGTGCTGATGAGTTTTAATGCTGGGCTTCTCAGAGAAAAAAAAAAGTACTGTTATCTTGTGGACGTTATTTCAAGCCATTACTCTGAAGTATGGAGGAGGGTGTTTACAGCTCTCATGTCTTTGATACGTGCTAATAGTGACCCAGAGGAACACATGGGGCCTTGGCAGTTTCTAATTATGTTGACCCACTGGCTATAAGGAAGCCCCTTATTTTTATGAGAGCAATGTACTGAAGAAATGTGCCAAGAGCTATGGACATACAAAGTTTAGAATCTTGATACTACAGATAATCACCAAGTAATTTATTTTACATGTGTTTTAAACAAAACAAAACAAAAAAATCTTAATCCAAACTAAGTAAACTTGATCACATACAAACACGAGGTAAATATATTTTTTAAAAACCTTAATTTGGTCACACTAGAAAATAGTTTGCATCTATACAGCTATTTGTATCTACCGACTAATGTTAACTGATGAGCGAACCTGCTTGGATATATTCACTACCACTGAAAATTAATCAAAATACTGCCATTAAGTCATAATATTGTAGCAAAGCAATGTTTTGTATGAAAACAACTAATTTTAGATTAATTGGCTGTCATTATTGACTGGAACAGCTCAACCCACAGGAAAAAATGTTTTTAATACATACATAATTTCAAAGGATGCTCACAAATATGTGATTTAAACTCTGGACTAATGTTGGCATTGTACTTACTTTTAAAATAACAACTAATCTCTGAAAAATATCAATTTTTTGCATATACTTTCTAATGCAAATTAGTCTGATTAAGTCAATATGTGATTATAATGTTATCATCTGACTCTTTCTTTTTTAAACATGTAAACAACAAAAACATTAAGATAATAGGCGGCAGGTGTCATTACCTCACAATCTGCACATTGTTCAGAATTTGAGTGAATTATGTTAAATCATTAAAGATGGACATTGAGGGCATGTAATGGTCAAATGGCAACAGCAGTTACATTCATAAATACTGTTATCAGCCTTCAAAACTGGTGTCAGTTAAGCCCTAATAATGGGGAGATAGGAGGTTAATTGGGCTCTCATCATTACATGCTAAATAGCGTTGGCAAGAAAAAAAGAACAAAAGCCCTGGCAAAGTAAATTGCAGGGGAGCCGTTTCCATGGTTACAGCAATGGTACATTATTGTTCTTGTCTCCAGGGTGTGAGTGAGGGTTTGTGTGTGTGTGTGTGTGTGTGTGTGTGTGTGGGGGGGGGGGGGGGTTAGGGGTAGAGAGACAGATTTTATGTGTTAATTATAGCAGCGTTAATAACAGTATGTGATTCTAGTGAGGATTCAGAGTACTGCAAACCCACGCACAAGAAGAGACAGGACACACATACACACACACACTGTCAAAAGTTGTAGACAAAGCTTACACATGAGCTCACACTACAACACAGCCCTAAATCACAGACACTTGATCAAAAAGGCAGACAAACAGTACAGCTGTTTCTCTTCATTAACAAAGGGTGAACCCTGCTTTCAAAGGGAATAAGATGAATAACGACTCCTCTGTGTCAATATTGTACCAGCACCTCTGACACAAACAAAAATGAACTGACCGGCTACACTGCGACTTCTGTTTGTGCTCGCACTTTGACTTCATCACAGGCAGTTCAATGATTATACTGTACTGATGTGATGAGTCTGAACCAGATTTTGACTCATGGCATCACGCCTTACCACAGACTAACTGGCTCCCAGTTTTCTTTTGGATTTGCATGTTTTACCTGGTTTGATCACACATTTATGGTAATTCTGCACATTTACATGTCTGCACTTGCCACTTGTAACGTTTATACTTTTTCTGATGAAATCAGAAAGTACCAGTGAGCCTGCAGTGATAACTGCATGGTGCATTTACTCTTGTATATCATGGCCACAAACAAGAAAAGGAAAACACAGATGCTAGGTTTGGTATGCTAGGCAATGCACCCAGTGACCCCATCACATGTCCTTATTTGAACAACGCATACATGCAAAAAAGTGATTCTAAACGAGCCTCTAAAAATAAGATTATATCATATTTTAAACATGTCTTACCTGCAGTTACAGCGTGAGCACCAGTTAGCTCCCCATTAAAGCCATTCTCTCTGGCGGAGTAGGATGATGTGGCCATGTGGGCAGCACCTGGCTGGCACGTCCTGTAGGCAGCGGAGGAGTAGCCATTGGCCCCATGGGTACCAGCGGGCTCTTGCCCCCCTGATGGGTCCCACTGGGGGGCACCGTCTTCTGGCTGTCGACTGTCTGCCATGCTGGTGCTAGCTAGCAGCAGGGGAGGGTGGGCAAGGGGTCTCTCCTTCTGGCTGAGAGACAGGATGGGGGAGAAAAGGTGAAGCATGGTCAAAACTCAGTTAACTGCAATGTTAGCAGTGTTTCATAAAGGAGAATGAACAGTCTCTGCAGCCTCTGGGATACGCTGCATCAGTCACATTCACAAATCTCTTTTTGTCAGTCATAATCCTTGTTGCAGCTTCAACGTCAACAATTCTGAAAGTGCATCTCTGCTTGTGTGAGTTTGTGTGTAGGAGGTGCTTATGTGAAATACAGTCCTTGGATGTTAGCCGGCAGGTGACAGCCACTGGATTAAATTCTATTGATTTGTGTGTGTGTGAATGTGTGTGTGTGTAATGGCTCTTATAGCCACTGGCCCAGGTGGACATCACAGCTTGCTGAAAATGAACAGCGCAGACCTTGAATTTATGTGACTCACGCGGGGCTGTAGGGATATAAGGTGTGCGCTGATTGATCTGACAAGATCCAATCCAGCGTTAGACAAATAGTTTGAATCAGGTAGCCGTATTGTTAGAATTTTATTTGATAATCCAGCAGCAGATATTCCAAAAACAAATGTCATCCAGGCATGACCAGAACCACCGTGGGGCTTACGTGTGCATGATGATTGATCAGAACAGCATGGAGATGAAAACAAGCAGAAGCAAAAGGGGGAACATATTGATCAACCCACATAATTGCCAAGGGTAGAAACAGGCAGTAAGATTCAATGATCTCTTGGATGATATTGGGCAGAAGGTGGGAGAAGCAGATGAATGGGTTTGATGTAGTGTAAGGTCAATACACAAGATGGTGTATGTGAAATCCTTAACTCTGCTCTGCTCCTCTTTTGTGGATAACTGGGTTAGCTAGTCTGTTGACCTTTTAGATTTATGTTCCACTTTCTTTCTGGATATTGGCCTTGAGATCTATTATTTGAGGCAGTTTCAGTCTTACACTAACAGCACCAGTATTGGTATTCAAACACTTAAATTAATGTGGCTTTGGTGAGAAAGAAAAAGACAGTCATGAGCCCTCAAGCAAACACATCTTACAGAAAATGCCTTAAAAGGGAATTCATGGTTTTTGAAGGAGGGTAGTGGCCAGCGGTACTTCAAGCCTTTGCTGAGCAGCCTATGTATTTGTGCATAAGGGGATGTGTGAAGGAGCAATTTGTCATTTAGCTCTGCAGTCCTCAGAGAGTAAAGGGAAGTCTGCTGGAGAAAACAGGAGTCAATAACTGCAGCCTGGGACCAATGTACTGCTACAGTGAGCACTAGTCACTGCATTCACACTACATTGAACGCTACTGCTCACTGTCTGCGCAGTGATTGAATGGAACAGAGGTGAAAAGAAAGCAATAAAATCGAAATGAACAGAATATTAATTTTCAATCAGGCAGGAAGGCAATATATCTACATATTTTG
Source organism: Protonibea diacanthus (assembly GCA_028641955.1). Lineage (NCBI taxonomy): Eukaryota > Metazoa > Chordata > Actinopteri > Sciaenidae > Protonibea > Protonibea diacanthus. Next base: position 16,068,684 of record CM053986.1, on the reverse strand, counting down.
TATTAAGAAGAAATATAAATGCACATGGTATTAAGATATTAGTGTAAGGCAGATCTTTTAGTAGATTCATTGTTAAATTAAATGATCAACTACCACTTGAACTTGATTTTGCACAGGATACGCCTCCCATTAACCTGAGTCAGCCACAAAGCCTTAAAGAAGCAGTGCGTAGGATTCAGTGTCATCTAGTGTTGTAGTTGCTGATAGCAACGCTGTCACCTCATCCTGTCCTTGCTAACATGAAGGAGGAACTACAGTGGCCATGAAAAGCATATAGAGTGTGCAAGGGTGCATCAGGAGCCAGGACCCGAAGGGTCTGTCGTCCTAAAAGGCTCATTCTAAGATAACAATGATTCTGATATTCAGGTGATTATACACTGATAAATACTTATGTATGTTTTATTCTATTTCTGCCATATTTTGTAAATAGTGCCCCCTAAATCTTGCAAACTGAACCTTTAAAATCATATGCTGTTATTATGTTTTGTTGAAAAATAGTTAGCAAGCATGCAGAGAAGTCAGAAGAAAACTAAAAGTAATGCATAAATGGCCGTCATTGTGCCACTACAAGTGGCAAAACTGATGCTACAATCTACTGCAAGATGAAAGTCTATAGTTCCTTTTAAAGAGACAAGAGGAGTGGGCTTGTACTGCATGCTCGCAAAGATGTCTTTCAAGCACAAATCAACTGAAAGGTGATGGAAATGACAACAACAGAGTTTTTACAGGGTGTTTCACAGCACAAACCTCACATATAGTAAAAATGTTTTGTTGTAGGTCGTTTTTCTGCCCCTGTGCTGGGTCCCACTTTGGGGGCACTAGTCAGGTTCGGTGTACAGCAGAATGCAGCATAACAATCTACATTGCGGCTCTGTGTATCAGCATGTTCATCACAGTGACAATGCTAAAATGCTGGTGTTTAGCATGGTGTTAAGATAGAGCGCAGAGGAGCAGAATAGCATCAAAAGGATATGAAAAAATATAACAGAACTGAGTAGAATACATTATGGCTATAAGCTCTTGCAGCCTAGATGGATCAGAGTCAGGAGTCAATGGAGCTTGGCATGACTCAGCTCTGAAGGGAGCATCAGTATGAATGAAGCCTCTACAGAGACTCCACAGCACACAAACCTGCACAGTCACCTCATAAAATGCTCACTCTGTCTATGCCCAAAAGCTACAGCTGTATATTTTGCATTGCCCCTTCACTGTCACAATCCATTCTGTTGCTTGTTCCACCTCTGTGTCCTCACTCGAACCCCCATTGAAGAGCACTCTCAATATTGAAAGAGTCATAAAATACGGAGACAGGACTGCTGTCCTGATGCTATGTCTCCTTGCTGTCTGCCTGATGATGAAGGTCACTTTGAGCTCTGTGGCTAATTTCCAGACCCAACAACATCATCCTGACTGGTGGCCAGGCTCAGGGTGTCCGTAGTGGTTCATGAGGAGGGAAGGAAGTGTGGTCTGGGTTTCTGGATGCCTGTTGAAGTGCTGATGCCAGAGCTTAATGTATGGTCTGTATGTTTGTAAGAAAATGTGTGATGCATGTGTGAATGAAACAGCACCACCTGCTGGGTGGAAGCCTGAACGAAGCCAATAGAGGCCATTACCAAACATTATGAAAACTCAGCATGCTGGGTTTAGAGATTAGAGAAGCATTACGCACATTATTATGTGAAACTGTGCCTTTCTCACTAGCCTGAAACACAAACTGAGTCTGCAACGCAGTACAGTGCCTAATACCTACTAATTAAGATGCCATGCATGTGCTGTATATTCAAAAGCAAGCAACACTGGCTTAGGTTATGATGTAAAAATGTGAGTATGACACGCAGATTGTCTAGGAGACAAGCAAACTTCTCAAGATGAGTTTAGAGAGGAAACGATGGAGACAAGTGAGGGGCAGACAATTGTAGATCAAGACAATATATATTGTCCAGATGTCCAAATATATTGTCCACTGTCCTCAAGGCAATGTGTCCAGTTAGGGGTGAGACTGTATGAGATGGTGATATGATAGAGTTAGACGTCGAGCTTCTCAGTCGACAGCAGGTCTGTTGCACTTGGCAAAAAGCCTCTGGCACTTTGCCAGAGGGGTGGTTGATGCTGACATGCTCTCCCTCAATGCCAGGGAAGAATGGAGGTGAATAGTGAGAAGACGAGCAGGGCTGGATATTACTGGACATTTTGGATGGTAACTTAAGGTATTGCAGTCATGTTACAAATCAGGATTTAATTTTTAGTTCAAAATACTGCTCTACCAGACTACAACCATTGATTTATTTTTTATTAATAAGTAATTACTTGTGATACTAAGCTGATATGAGGAAAACAGACTTTCTTTGATGAGAATGGACATCATTTTTTCTGAGAAGAAAACCATTCCTGATTTTTGCAGACAAACATGTAACCCTGCTGACTGAATGGATCTTCAAAAATAACAAACGTGTATATGCATTTGTTAATGAGAGTGTATTGGTATTGCATAGTAACATTGGACACAATTTTCCAAAGAGACAGAGAGAGACTCTTACGAAAAATAATACATGTAACATCTACTTATCCACCAACGCAGCAATTGATGCTCCTGACCTCTTAAAAGCATGGACTGACTCAATCAAGAACATTTCAAAAAGTGTGAATCCAGCCACCGTGTGGAGGAAACTCATGTCAGTATTCGCGTTAGCTAGCATTTTAAGTTCACCTCCCAAAGCTTGTGAACATAGGTGAGGGTTAAATCATAGATCAACTGGTAAATCGAAAAATTGAAAGCTTTGCTTTCTGGCTCAGCGCCCTCTTCACCACAACAGTCTAGGACATTGCAAAGCAGCTTGACTCACAAGATCATGTTAGAATCCATCCTGCCAGACTTTAACTACAGTTATTCAGACCAATCAGTGTCCTTTGAGGAAATAACACAAGCTATGGCTTATCTATTGACATGGTTTAACGTTAGGTGTGTGTAACCGCGTGTGTGAGAAGTGACTGTTGGTGTTTGGTGGCTGCTAAAGAGGTTAGCATAGCATAGTGAGTATGTATAAGACCTATAAGAGCAACAAACAGTTGGCTTAGGTAATAGTTTGGCTACATTATGTAGTTTGCTGATCTGGTTATAGTTTCCACGGTGATAGACAAATGGTTCATCCAATCACCTGGGCTGTATTTTGTTACTTTCCTCCAGTGCACAATTTAATACTACTGCTACGAACGCAGATGTGCCTAAACCATAGTTGCTACAATAGTTTTACGAGAGCCAAGAAGTGCTGTTGCAAACAACCATTACTAATCATAAGAAACCAGCAATCAACAAGAACATTGGATGTCTGTGCTGCTGCAAAAACAAACTCATCTGTATGATATATTTATAATCATTCTAAATGTGTATTGATGTTGGTTAAATGCTTTCCCCACCACGCACTGCAGTGTTTTCAACAACAGCTAATCAAACTGGTTGCTAAGCAACATGTACCTATGTATGTGTACGAACAGTGATTATTGGCTCTTTGACTGCTCAACATAATAATAATTCACATTTCACGTTTTAAACTGCGTATTCTCCCACAGTTTGAGGCTGTTATATGTACTAAAAGTGTTAAGGGTATACAAAGGCTCAGTTCTCTGCTCCTTTCATCTACTAGATACTGGCAAACCAATCATATCCCTTGGATGAATCAGCAGCTGCATTTTCCAACACACAGCTGATGTGAGGAGATGAAAGTAATCCAGTGAATATATGCTGGATTTTTTTTTACCGTTATGCAAGGCTCTAATGCAGTGTTAGTGGAAAAATACTTTTTTCTATGAGAAAACCTGAAAAGCCTTCTTCAGGTGCTGCGGGGGGCAATTTCCATCACTATGTCTTCAGAATAGACCACTCAGGGTACTTTTCCTCTCCTAACTCTGTCTGGGTAAAAACAGTGGCCTCAGGAGGTTATTCAGACACAGAGAGAAATTCTTCAAAAAGTCTTGCTTTCTTGAATTTACAAGTTTCATTCATGCAACAGCAACACAATGGGTCCCAGTGACTACTTGCTTCACATTCAGAAAATTCCACACATTTATACCATAAACTGACCAGGATATCCATACTGATTTATTGACGTCCACTGAGCTGCTCTACTCGAACAGTTTGAGGTCTAGTGCCTTGCTGAAAGGCACCTTGACAGTAATTGTCAAGGGAGAGAAGAGTGCGTTTTCCCAGTGAGGCACAGTCCATAGAAAATAACTGATGTTCAGTCAATAGGAAAAGATATACTGGCAAGGACACTCTATTATAGGTAGAGTCATAACAGAACACACACACAGAAACACTTACTACACATAACCATCACTGTGGCCTCAAAATAGAAAGTGGGCTGTCTGGCTGAAACATAAATATAGTCCATTAAGAGAAGGACGGTAAAATTTTAAATTTTGATTTGGTACTTCAATGTACTTGTCACATAACAAGAAGAGCCTGGTAAAGTAGAATTCGATGTTTTTTTCAGAGGATAAAAGTCTACCCATCACTGTTGCTTTTACCAGCCCATGATCAAAGATTAGTGCTGGTGAGGTGGAAATACAAAAGGTCAAAATTCCTCTTAACCCCTGAAGCCAGATTAAAAGTCTCAATGGCAAGCGTTCATTAGTCATCACAAATAGGAGTGTGGAAGATTCAGTCTATGCAGTGACAACAAATCATCAAGAGTTTGTAGCTGACATAAAATTATAGCTGACATTGATTGTTGATTTTCTGGCCTCAGCAGGACAATCTATTTGTGAATTTAGCTCATTATGTTGCAACCTTGCTCTCTTGCATTGAACTGTGTCTGATTGTTGGGCTAACAAAGCATTTTTGGCTAACCAGCATCACTTATATATGTTGGGAAACATGGCAGAGGGAGGCAGAGATCAGATAATAAACGAAGCAGCATCTAGCTACATTTAATTTTTCATGAACTTACTGGGAAACAGTGGACAAGAGACGTGCTGTGTGTGGAACCATGTTAGCTGTTTTCATCCTGAGCTAACGTCTGCCACCATAAAGAATACAGTGGGCCCAGCCATCAGCCAAGAATTGAGGACTCTGACATCTAACTCTGGGAGAGGGAAGAGAATCACCCAATCTGTGGCACACAAAATCTCTACAGGCACAACAATCCCTGCAGTATGCAGCAAAGCTAAATCTCCAGTCAATTAGTAAAGCTAGTTGAGTAGCCATCACATGTGATTGCTGGACTTGTACTTGGACTGTTGTGACTGACTTGTATGTAACAATAACAGCAATAGTTAATGTCATATGTGGATATCCTTCATTTTCTTTATTCCTGTACATGGCTACTTTTTCAATGCATTGAGAATTAATCAAACGTTGACAGGTAAGTCATAATCGATTCAGATCAATCGTGCCAGAAATCAGCAGAATTTCTGCAGACTGTGTTTGGTTAGTTCATGTAGAAGTTACAACTCACTGACTAAATTCAGTGCACTCTGTTAATTGTGTTGTAGCTTTACTGTTGAGTGCTGTTTTGAGTTTTTAATGGACTAACATGAATTATCTTAGCACAACAAATTATCAAGCAAGAGCTTGCAGATATCAGCATATTGAAGGATAATTATAGGCTGCTCCAACAGAAGATCTCCTCACAACAAAAATAGCAATTAGCCAAGCAAAAGCTAACTGATGACATCACACAGCAATCAAAAGTTTTGTGAAGATTAACTTGCTAGCTGTGAGAACATTCTGGTTTGTTTTCACTCATTTCAAGACAAATGTTCCCCTGTCAATTCGAGTATGTGTCACAATGTGTGTCAAGCTTTTAAAAAGATGAAACAGGACTGATAAACTGTCTGTGAAGGCATCAGCCATAAAGAATCTACCCAGACAAGGTAATCACCAAGTTAATTAAGTAGTCCATTCGTCATTTGCATGGCTCTTATCTGCTTCTTCTTCTCTTCTTTTGTCTGACTTCTTAGCATCCTTTCACCTATAAATCTTCCTCCCACACGTTATTTCTTCTTCCCTCTTCACCTTCCTCCCTCCTACCTCCTCCCATCACTGTTCCTCCTCCTACTCACTCCTCCTCCGCCTCTCATCAGGCTTCATCTTTCCCCTCACTCTGCTCTCTCTCTCTCTCTCTCTCTCTCTCTCCCTCTTTCTCTCTCCTCATCTCCCTCCTATGATCTGAGCACTTTCACGCGCCACCATCACACAATATGTGTGTGTGCGCGTGTGCGTGCGCATGTGTGTGAGTCACACAGATGCTGCATTGCAGGGCTCTCCTCTCAGGGCCGTCTCACTGCAGGAGCCAGAGAGCAGTAGAGGAGCTTAGGGACACAGGATGTAGTTCCTCTAAGTGTGTGTTTATTTACTGTACAGTACATACAGTATACGTACGAGAGCATGAAGTTGCATGTTTGTAGATGTGTGCAGGCATTTAGATATTTGAACGCAAAGGCTTGCTTGTGCCTGCATGTTTGCCATTTTTGGAAATGGCTATTTTCTGTCTTGATGTGAAAAGTGATACCACGCTCTTGTCTGTACTGCAAATATGAAGCTAGAGCCAGCAGCTAGGTAACTTAGCTCAATATAAAGACATGAAATGTGCAAAAAATGCTGTGTAAAACAGCAATTTAGTAAATGGTCAATAGTAAATGGACTGTACTTATACAGTGCCGTTGTATACCACTCGACCACTCAAGGCTACATGTCTACATATTGGTTATGTATTCGCTGGTTGCCTGGCAACTGGTCTGGAACAAGAAACAGTGTGGCACATGACCTCCAGTAAAATGGTAAATTGTCGCTTTTATACGTCATTTGTCATTTTTGTATGGATTACAAATGAGATTTAACGCATCTGCCTTCTATCGGGCTACATGCTAACCTAAACTAACCAGCTGCTGGCTCCAGCTACATATTTAGAGTTGTATTAACTATTGGCAAGAAAGCAAATATACTTATTTTGCAAAAAAAAAAAAAACTGGAGCAGGAGAAACTGGAGTTTCTTGTGAATTACTAAGCTAAAGTAGTTCAGGGTCAGGTAATTTTATCCACAACAGGCCTACAAATGTCCTTCACATACATGTATATACACTGTCTCCACTATTGTCTTTCTTTGTCAGTAGTTCTTTACATTAAAACATAAAAGTCTGAATTATCTAACAGTGTTAGATTGATATATTAAAAATGTCCTGTCAGTTTCAGTCTAGTTTTTACTCAGCATCTTTACCAATGTCCTTTTGAAATGAAACCCGCCTCATGCATGCTTTATGACACTTGTAAAAAGGAGCACAAAAAGAACCTTATTAGAGCGGCTGTCAGCAGAGAGTTGTAGTGAAGGTGTACGGTAAATGTGGCTTCAAAGGCTTTTTATCTAAGAATATGCACACTGATTTATTCCCCCCCCCCAAAGTACAAAGATGTTGAACCGCATTAAATAATGCCTCTAAGCAGCTTAAATCCAGGAATTACGTTATTAGTACTCGATGAGCCTTAAAAAACTAGGACCAGGTATTGATACAATAAAAAGTAGAGGGTACAACAGAGAAAAACACCAGTTGCTTCCTGTTTTACAGGACCGCTTTCGTCAGAAAACCAACTCCATTATTTGTTATAATGGCTGATGTCCTTGAGAAAGAAGTGTTGTGAGCACTGGCAAGAGGTCAAGGTGGTTGGACATACAAAGACTCTGAAAACTTTGACACCAGAGACTAATATTTGCATCTTGGCTCACACAGTCTTTTCACCATTTCTTTTGCTGGTTGCTTAAACTTGACCATAACTATAATGTTTTGTGATGTCTAAGCAGTGCAGTAAAATTACAGTCTCTATTCCAGAGATGGAGGCAGCGCCCCTTCCAGTCACAAGCCCACTTCTGCAAGCTTAGACCACCACTGCCCAACAGATGAGGTGGACAGGTAACTCAAAAATATTACGCAGTTGTCGAAAGTGTTTTGTGCAGTGGAAATAGATTTGGTGAATACAGACGAGTGATGAGGAGACTGTTATCATTCCTCAAAATAATACATGAAACAAACATTTTTTTCATCTGCCATATTAGATTTTCATTTCAAGAAATCTTCATTTTCTTGTTCTGCCCTCTTCTTCTTCAATGGTAACTGACTGAAGAATTAGCTTCTTTTGTAGATTTTCTGTTAATTCAGGTAACATTTGTGGCTCATTTAGATGAACATTTCTGGACAGTAAAAGTCACAGTCAGAGTTTTTGTCAGTCAGGTTTATAGCTAAAGTGATGAAGCATTTAGTGTTGTGCCTGTGAAGTTGTTAACAGACATTATTTACTGAAGAGACACTGGCACTGCAAGCCAGACAAGTGTATCCTTACAAACTCAATGAGCATTTTTCAATAGCAGCATGGCTAAAATAATGATATAACTATAAAAACTGACAACCAATCATTTATTTGTATGATTATCAGCCACTTCAGACTGAAGCATCCCTCTTCAACAACACTTATTTGATCTTCCTGACAATGTTTCACTTCAGCTGTTTATTAGTCCTTTGTTTCCTTCTTCCTACACATAATTTAGCTTGTTGTGCTCTGTCTCTCTCATACAATTATGAAAGATTGGAGGATGTTTTCAGGTTTTTTTTACACAAACATGTATGTAAATCAGTCACACAGTCGAATAGCTTCTTCAGTACTACTCGCATCAGCGCTTAAGCGGCGCAGCTTTTTAAAAAAGGCTTTCTTTTTACACATGTTTTGAACATAATGTGCTCTTTCTATCCAGTCTATTTAGTCCATTCTATCATGTTTCTATCCAGTCTTGTAACTACAGTAGATACATCATGGTTTTGAATAAAAACAATAGGAAAGAAAGCCAGATATTGACCCACACAAACACAGACGATGGCAGGCGCACATGAAAACACTCATATCCATCATCTATCACCAACCTCGCCACATTTGTACGAGTGTAGAAAACAAAAGAGGAGCCATGAAAGCGTGACTGCCTTTCAGCAGGCCTTGGTGCTGATCGTCTCACTAAAGCAGCTCTTCTCTTCCCACTCAGTACCAACTTCCCACTCAGAGCTCCCAGCAGCCTGCACTCACATGTACATCCACCCACACAGTAATTTCATCTGCTGAGGTAACAGGCATTCTTTTTTGTCTCTTTCCGTCTCTTGTTGTAAATGTTTCTTTTTCTCTTTCTGACAGGTATTCATCATATCTCAAATGTTTAAGATACATGAATGTGGTTCAGAACGGGCTATGCTTTACGAGGGTTTAGCTTCATTCATTCCTGTATGGCGAGTCGCCACAGCACACCTGGTGCACAACAATGCTTCATTTCTCATCATTATATCGCCAGCAGCGATTCTGATACACCTATGGTGAAAACAGGAGCCTGTCCAGAACTATATTTATGTCCAAGATGCATTTCTGAACAGCTTGTGTTGTTTCTTCCCACTAAATCATTTGGTTTTGGCAAAGAACAGATCAGATATTCAGCCACCACATTTGGTAACACATATGGCAGATATTCTTACCTGTTGAGGTGGTCTGGGAGTGGATGATGAGTCGAGCTGGATGCAAAATCTCTGACTTCTCTCCAAATCTCACAGGCTTGACGTCAAGATTGTCAGAGGAATACTGAAAGCCAAGGGGGACAGCCTCCTTGTCACACCTGGAGATCAAGAAAAAGCAGATCAATTATTATTTTATTTTCATTTAATAAAATTAACATGTTATCCACGTACCCACATTAGTCTGAACATTATCGATGATTTCACTCTGGTCAACAAGAAAGGCAGCATATCATAAACAGTAAACTGTTTTTGTAGGCAACCCAGATGAGGTGTAACAAAGTGTAATTCAGCAGCACCACAAACTACAGCCTGCAAAATGACCATAAGGTTCCACCAGCATCTCTTAGCTGTGCATACCTAATAAACTGGCAACATTAGTATAAATTGTAATAATAACCAATCATCTGTTGTAGAGGCAATGTGCATAAAGTCCTGCAGTTTGATATAGCCATTTGTTGTTTGTATACAGAACCCAGATGGATGCATGGTGATGTGGACACCTTGGAAATGCAAGGTTCAATGTAGAGCAGAGAAAGCAAAAATTGATTTGAAAAACCTTTTGAGAGAACCTATGAATCATCTCGTTCCCAACAATTACCACTTCAATACAACAACAAACAAATATATATATATAAAAATAACCAAACTTCCCCAAACATTTTCGATAACCTTTAAAAACAGACATGACAAAAACTTTCTCAGATGATCTAAAATAAAGCATCTGCTTTAAATTTTAAACTATTTGGATATTCAAAATATCCAAGCACAAATTGTCCTACAAAATTGGTGCCTCCTCAGTTCCTCAGCAGTAAATCTAATTTTGACATAGATGGAGATGCGTTGAGATTCAGAGTTTCACATGCAGCATCTCTGTTCGTTTAAAATATGCAGAAAATCTGCAGAGGTGTCGTTGGGATTCTGCGGGTGCAGATTTCGTGTGGGCCCGCTTCTATCACAACAAGCTCTGCGAATCCGAAACACCACGATCTACAGCTTAAAGAATAAACACCTTAATGGTACACTCATCATAAACACTTTACAAGGGTAGTGTTGAATTAATTACAGAATTCATTTCATGCTTACTGGATTTTAAACTCCATCGCTGTATCACAGGATCTGTATTTCGAAAATGCATTTGAATGTTTTATAATGAGTATTTTATGATTGCTGAGCTCAGATGAAGGTTATTATTAAGAGCATCTGCAGGTAAAAAGAAAAAAAATAATCAATGAACACCTGGAGGCTAAGAACACTTCAGTTCTGTTTCACCACTAACGTTAAAAGCTGCATTCAAAAGTATACAACATTTTCCCTCAAGCAGTACCGATGGCTGTAAGTAGATCAAAACATTACTCTCAACTTGAAATAATTTGAGTGCATAAGAGATGAAAATGTAGCTTGGTTGGCAATATGTAAAACAATAAGAGCCATACATGACAAATATCAAGCAAGTGCTTTTAAGTAAATTAGTTTCAGGCATCTTAACGTTTCAATTAGTGTATAGACTTGGTATAGAAACACTTAGACAGATACAGACACTTGTCTATTGTAAGCAGGTTTTCCTGAGAAGAATCCAAAAAGTTTTTTTTTTTTTTTTTATCTTGACTTTTGCCAAAGGATATAATCTCATTTTCCTTCAGCAATTTTGAAGAGACCAAGAAGATATTTGATTTGAATAATTGTCTTTAGCCCGTATATGCAGACTCAAAATCGTCCTGTCATTACCGCTGTATCCTGTCCAAAGCAATCAGCTAATGAATGGACTCAGTAAGGGTTCAGACAGTGAGTCTAGAGAGAGACAACTTGTCTGAGTACAACATGACAATAATCATTAATTTCATAGTGACACATTGTTCGTTATTCATCAACCCTGCAAATTCAACAATGTCAGTTTTTCTGTGTTTCGTTTTTTCAGCCAAATATACACATCTTAATGATGAAATTGAAGTAATGATTTAACATTTCTGGAGAAATGTTTAGCAGAGAGTTAGATGAGAATATCAACAGCACTCTCATATTTGTCAGTTAAGCATGAGGCTACAGCTGGTCAGCTTAGCTCTGAAGCTCAATAATTCTAGTCATTTTCACACTTTCTGTAAAGAAAAAAACAAGAAATAACGTGAATTAGTTAATTAGTGAATTTGTGGTCAGATTTTTTTTTTCTATCAAACTAACTGAAAAAACAAAGCTAGCTGTTTCCATCTGCTTCCAGCCTTAAAACTCACCGACAGCAGGCCCTAGCTGGACACAAGGATGGTATCAATCTTATTATCTAACACTTGGCCAGAAAAACTCTCTCTTTAATGGATGTTTCTTAATTCTAAATTTATAATTAAAACTATTTGAAGCTTCCTTTTTTAAAAGGACAAAGTCAGAGTCGTCTGAAGAACAGCCTTACTTCAACAAACCTTCTCCTTCTACAAACACTATTGTAGCTTTCTTGTACAATGTCTTGCTCCCCAACTATATCACCACACCGCCTTACTAATACTCTTGAGGGACTATTATCATGCCAGTTAGAGCCATAAAGACATTTCTAATAGATGAGCATTTGTAATAACTACTGTACAAGAAGCGCCTGCTTAAGAAGTATGGTCAGTATCTCAGTATTAATCTGATAAAAATGATATGCTACATATTGAAATGCATCTTTATTGGGACGTGGGACTTCTGGAGGAGAGAAGCAAGCAATAGATCCTTGCACACGTAAGTTACAAATATACTTAAATAAGAAATGCAACAGTAGCCTGATAGCGAGACTGAATCACAATCTGGTAATTCAAAGGGAACCGGACTAGTGGTGCAGATTTGTATCTACAGCAAACATACATGACTTCATCCAGTATTTGACATTAGATGATGTTTTAAAACATCAGATTAAACTGCTTATGTTTTAAAAAGTTCTGTTTACCATTCTGTCTTTATAATTTCATGTTTTGTTATTTAAAAAAAATGTTCTACTTTATGGAATTAAATTATCTTGCTAGATTGACAGATTCAGCAAATGGCACATACTGTATATGTCTGCACATGCATTTTTACCCTCATCACTCACAGTAGGTATGGCATACTGGGCATACTGGCAGCATGCCTCTTTAGGAAAACAAGGCTCATGAATGTAACAAAATATCAAACATAAAATATCACAAAACGTCATTCACAATGAGACTTTTTTCTCTTGACAAATGCTGAATGAATAGCTAAACATTTAATGCAAAAAAGCTGTGAATGTTATTCAAGTATTCTCTATCATCAGAAACCATCTTAATTAATTCTGGTGTCGTACTTTACAGAGAATAGAAAAGCACAGTGACTGAATTGAGAGACCCAAAGCCTCAAAGCTTCGAAACAAACAATGTTTAGAAAAGCAGAAGACGCTTTTTTGTTCTTTGCCTCGGTTCGACAACAGCTGAGGGCCACAAGTGAGTCACACATCAGACAAGGACCTTGGACAGGGCTGTATGTTCTCTGTGTAAATATGCAGATTGGTTCCCACACAGCATGTTACACCAGGAGACAACACACCTCGGGCACTCTGCACCTTATTATGATATTTTATGGCGCTCTGTGGTGCATTCAGCTCTCTGTCTTTTTAAACCACTTTTAAGTCTGACTTTATGAGGAGGAAAAGTTGTTTTACGTAAAAATACTGTGCATCATTTTTATGGGACTATAAACATACGCGGCATGAAAAAGTCATAAAGATGAATCGCAGTGATTACAAATCTGAATAAACAGACTGTGTTAAAGCTCAGTGTGAGATGTACCACTCTGCCCTACATGATCAGCCCATGTAACTTCAATTATGTATGGTCAAGAGTTTCCAATAAAAATGCAAATGCAAATTCCTTGAAGCGAAATGACTCATAATTAATAGAAAGAGAAAAAAGAAAAGATAGTAAGAAAAACCTTTGGATGGTGGATGCCTTTGGTAGATACAAATTTGAACTGTGGTGACACAGCAGCAGACAGCATTCAGAAACCAAAAGCTTGTCTGGTGAAGCTCTGGAGCCATAGCCAGTCTCTGGCAGCCACACTTACCAATTTGTCCACAATGTCATTACAGCCTTTGAGATGCATTGTGGCTCTAAATTATAACGTGTTTAGGCCACCGGGGTTGTTCTTTTTAGTTTCGCATCGATCATCTAGAGAGGATCTGTAGCTGCCAAGAGCCCAGGAGGAGTATCCAGGTGGTCAACCATCAACCAGAAAATAGATCAACTCTACTGTTATGTCTGTTTCCTTAATTATTACAGAGATACCAAGCAGACCAGGAAAATTATGAGTAAAAATATGAGGAATAGTATTCATTCAGACTCATTCAGACAGCTATTTCTGTTCTTCCTTCTATGTTGTAAGAAAGAGCCTTCACTTGAGCATCCTACAGCAACAAATAAGAAATCATAACCTACTATTATACTACTATTATACAAGACCTGTGTCCTCAACTGCAATCTGCACTATATAAAATTACATGTAGGTTAGTTTCCATTTTGCAAAACATAGTATTATCTTTGTTGTAAAATAACATTTTTTATGTTTCCCCTACTGAAAATGAACAATTAGCTGAATCATATTCTATTCCACATTTCACCACAATGAAAATAACACCATTAAAAATTTTACCTTCCCTGGGAGGAAAAAGAAAAAAACGTGTTACTGTACATGTACCTCTGCTGACCACATTTGAAAAATGACTACATATCAATATCAGCATATTTATTTGCAGATTTTGAACTCTAATACTACAAAAACACTCACTATTTTTTTATAACTGGCCAATCTTTAGAAGTTTAATTAATTTTAAGTAAATATAACTCCAGTGTTGGAAAGCAACATTTACTCAAATATTGTTTGTAAAACACAATACAACATAATACAAGTATTTCTCTTTTACATTTATATTTCTACTTTATTGTATTTCAGTGGAAAATATTACTTTTATAATACCTTTTACTTCACTGCATTTATATGACAGCTGTAGTTACTTTACAAACTGGAGTTTTTGCATACAAAACATATGAACACACTAAAGAAAAAGAAAGAGTATGAAAGAAAACTAGACATATCTGTCGAAGCTCTCTCTTCCCCCAAGGGTGAAGGTCTTTTCATTTCTTATGCAACCCCATACCTCCAACACAGATACACAGATCACACAAACACACGCACTTACTGATGAGGCATGCACACACACAAACGCACACAATGAAAGTGCTTTGTACTGTCTCTTGGGACTGCACATCCAGCAGCCACCTGTCAGCCCATATTTAATGCAATCTACAGGGGGTGATGTGTGTGTGCATCTGTGCATGCCTGTGTGTTCTTGAAAAATGCATGGAGCTCATGTACTGTATCTGTTGCAATGTGACTGGACCGGTATGAGGAGTGAAAATATATGTGCGCATTTGAAGGGCTTTCAGCAAAATAAGTTGCAGGCTTTGGGTTATTCAGTAAAACTGTAAAATCAATTCCTAGAAGTTTGATTCTGAATCATGTGGTTATGTAAAGCTTTAACTTTTAATGAGTATGTGCCCTGCAAGCTAAGGCCTTTACTTCTGTCTATATGATGCCGCAATACAACCCTAAAGAGCAACAGCATCGATTTTGTGTGTGTGTGTGTATCTATGTGTGTGTGCCAAAACTGTACCAAACCTTAAGTAGGGGTAGGGGTAAACCTGTAGGGGTTTACACTGCATTGCTTTAAGGGCAAATAACAATACGCACAATTTTTGTGAGATACTAAAAATCATCATAATTTCCTCACGCAGTGAGATCCAAAAACCTTCCATTCATTCATTTTGACCAATTACCACGTTCATGTGACAGCTTGTAAAAAGCAACGCTAAAACATGAGTGATACCTCAAATGAAAAATCAATGGTGTCCATGGAATTTTCTCAGTTTAAGCTGGGGAAGTGATTATTCATCTCTATTAGCCTCTCGTTTATTATTCCCTCTCCTCATTACCTGCTCTCCTTCTGGATTACAGGGTGCAAGACGACACCTAAAACGCCGCCAGTGGGTTTTAAAATGCAGCGTCACAAAAAAAAAAAGAGATGCAGTTTTCATCACATTGGTGAAGACAGAGAGTGAGTTTTATTTGCAATAAGCAAACACAATATAGTTTAGAGTGATTTTTTTTCTTTAATTGGTTTAACGCTATTGGGTACACTGAGATTTTAGAATACCAACTTTAAATCCTCATTCACACAAGTTGGCATTTTTGGGTATAATGTGTTGACGGATGACAGAATACACTCAACTAGTGCGGTTTCTGGTTGAATTTCCATGTAATTAATGGAATTAATGAAAGAACCATTATCTACTTTAAGCAGGGCATGAGTTGACTGTAAGTACTGTCAGTATGAACTGCCATGTCTCTGGCAAAGAAAATTCCACTCAGGCTTAGTGAAGTACTTTTCAACTTCATTATTTGGTTAGTTTAGTCCATCAAACTGGGACAATACAGTCCAATAATAACATTTCCGTCCATTAATGATGACTGTTTGCAATGCATAGCACATTGCTCAATCCATACATTTTCTCATCGAAATTTGTGCTGTTGTTCATCACCCTGTTTATATTACATTGATACACACTGTTGCCTTTAAGTAAACTGTATCATCAAACATGACATCAGAGGTATAGACGGATGTATATAAATATGGCCAACTCAGTCTACAAGAAGCTGTGCGCTTTTGGGTTAATAAGAATAGAAAAAAGCTTGGCTTTTAGGCATCAATTGTTGCTTTCTGGCTTTTGCAAATGAAAAACTTGTTTCACCATTTTTGGGAAGCATTGTTTCTAATGTACTTATATCTATAATGCTTTGATTGAGGCAACATATCTACATATGCTGTATGTAAAACATGCATGAGTGTATATTTCAAAAACAATTGTGAAGGTATGCCTTGACAACAAAGACAGACAAGGACATTGAATGACAGTCAGACAGCTGAGTGAGATGAAAATGAAGCAAGAGAAGGATGAAAGAAATACAGATGAGAGGTGGTCAAGAAAGGAAAGAGAAGGGAAGAAAATGAAAGTCTAGCCTGAGGAGTGGGGGGAGTCTGGGCCATTACATCACTGCTGCAGTGGCTGACATTACCAACACTTTCTCTCTCCATCGCTCTCTCTCTGTCTACAGTTACTGCCATTGAACAACATATGGTAATGACTGCCTCACTCTCTTTTGTTTTATTATTGAGACTATTAATCTAAAATACTACTCACAAAGAATATAGAAAGGACGTCATGTGCTGAAACCTAAAGAGAACCTCATACATATTGCTGTTATGTACGAGGTACCATGTATAGTAGAAATACTATAAAATATGATACATTTGCTGATATTAGAAATGATACAAAATAATGTAAAGTGAGTAAACCTACAAGATAAGTTCCCTGACTGGAATTTTAAAAGGGTGTTATAGGATGTTTGTAATGATAAATTAAGTAAACTTAAGCTCAGGATTTTAGTTTATTTTTTAATAATTCAGAACTTGTTGATAGCATTTCTTACTGCTTACATTTTTAATGTGGTCCTGTTGAATAATATAACAGCCACTGATGCTTTCATGACACAAATAAACAGAATAATCAGTTACAAATTTCACATTTAGGCTGCTATTCTATATGTACTCAGAAGTAGATTTGGCTCCATAAACTACCAAACACTAAAAAACATACCATTGAAAGATTCAATGAAAATACACACAAAAATCTACATGGCTTTAAGGTTGCAGACACATTATGAGCAGTGAATAGAAACTAACATTGAAATGCAAACTGTGGCCTGCAAGTCAGACACTCTGCAAACCGTCCTCGTCCAACCTCCTCTCTGAGGCTTTTAGTGGTGTAACAGCTTCATGCTACGGTCATTATTTGCATGTTGTGAAGAGGTCACTTGTCAGAAAAAAAAAACATTTTAAGCACTCTAACAACCGTAGTTGCCATTTTTCTGGTGAGGCCAGTCTTGAATGAAAACAATGAATATGCCTTCAATGTCTATAATAAGATAAAATAAGTAAATTAAAGTAAATTCTATTTATATCAAGAACAAGAAAAAGTTTGGAAAACTTGTCATGTTTAATTTAATCAATAGTGACGCCTTTGTGTGCAGAAGATCCTTGATATTCAGAGGAAGTACTGTATTAGTATAAAATATATTTGCAGAATGAATGCTGATACAGAAATAGGATAAATGGATAAGATGTAAACAAAGAGTAATGTACCTTTCTGGTTCAGCCATCAGTGTCATGGAGTGGGTGAGGAGGAAAGGGTGATATATTAAAGAGAGGCTAAACTAACAAGAGAAGGTCAAACTGACCTGCTGGGGAATGCCACTAATGTTTTCTCTCATGAAGACAGCAGGGTAGCGAGATGGAGGGAGGGCTTACATGTTTTCACATCACATACGATCATTATGTTTGAACGTACATGCCGTTGTTGAAAACTGACAATCAGTTCCCTGCTAGGTCATACTGAATGTCAGTGTGTGTGTGTGTGTGTGTGTGTGTGTGCGTGTGTGTGTTTAAAGGTGAAGGAACAAGAGCAAAAGAGTTGATAGGGGGCACTAAAGCGCCCAAAGGAGCCAAATGATCAATATTTATTGTAGAGTTCTGATTATTTGAGAGACAGCTGTATGAAAAAACTTCCAGTGGATTCTGCAGTCAGGTAAGACCATCTAGAAAGTAAATTAAATAGGAGGAAAGGCTCATAAATGTAATGTAATAAATTCTTGTTGATTATGATCAACTTTCTGTATTAAAAGATTCAGTGTTTAATGAAACTGTGTTTTCATTAGTACATAATTACCTGAAAGTATGAATTCATGGTAATGTTTTTGTCACCCTAAATTGGCCATGCGTGTCAATGTGAGTGTGAGTGGTTGTTTGTCTTTATGCACCCTGTGATGAGTTGGCGTATTGTCCACAGTGTAGCCTGCCTCTCACTCAAAGTCAAAAGGAATCTGAAATACATTTTGACTGCGTACTTTTTGATAAAAATGGTGTTGATTTGCTCTATATTGACATGGTAGAATAGATTTTTGGGTACAAATTGTGTGTTGTTACAGGTGTTTAAGCTGTGCTCTGTTTTAAGATGACTGCACCCTGAAATAGCTGAGGTAATGTCAGTAAACTACACATATTTCACCTCCATTATGCACCAATTGAGTCAGATTGTGCTGCCTTAACCAGAAGGGAATACAAGGCAAACAATTCTTTAGTTGGAGCATCCATCTTTCTCTGGATGGTGTGCTGGACCATTTGCACTTCACCATTTTAATCTGTCCCTCCCAATTGACGATTTCCACTCTGCACACCTGAACCATGTGAAAGTGAAACTGTCCAACAGAATGACTGTCTGGGTTGGGAGTGTCTAGACATGCCCACACACACACAAACACATACACAAGCCACTATAGCCTGCTAAGCTCATATAGACACAGCAAAAATGGCTAGCACATACCAATGTAAGATATACATGCATATGGCTCTATATTCTTGTGTTCAATTGATTTTTTATTGATTTTTTATTCATAAAAAAATACAAAAAAAACACAAAACACACATTTTCCAATATGACAAGGTAACAGAGAGAGAAAAACAGGTGGGACAAAATAAAAATGCCACTTCTCTCCGACAGTAAAAATTACAACTGTGTCTATATGAAAGCGGCACAGTGACGCAGCATCTCTGCAGCAGCGCACACATCCATAAGCGGTGAACAGAGGAAGAGAGAGAGGGAGAGAAAGAGACAAGAGGGTGAGATGGCAAAACAAAGAGAGAGGGGGAGATACTGAGAAACTCACCTGGCTAGATGGGATGTTGTCCGCAGCTCAGAGGAACGGATAACATCCGAGACCTGAAAGTTTGAGGGAGGATAAGCAAGAGAGGGAGAGAGAGAGAGGAAGAGAGAGAGAGAGAGAGAGAGAGAGATTAGATTTGGCTGCCAGTACTTTGGGAGTGCAATGGCAGGTGGCACTGTGGTTAACACACGCACACACACACAAACACAAACACAAACACACACGCACAATGTCTGTATATCCTAGGGACAGATGGAAAAGGAAGAGAAAGAGGCAGAGGTGTGAAAGTAGTACGAAGCGTCTGAGGTGAGAGAGTATGACTGATAGTAGTGTCCAATCAGTTGTGGATCTAAAGGAAGCCCTGTGCCATCACTCAGCTGGGAATAGCAGAGTACACATGAGAGAAAGAGAGAAGGAGATAAAGCGACGGGAAGAAAGAGAGCTTATCAGTGTATGTGTGTGTGTGTGTGTGTGTGTGTGTGTGTGTGTGCACGCTTGTTAAAGCCACATGTGCAGCGTTCATTCGACAACAGCCACGAAAAGACTCAGATGTATCTCCACTCCTTTTCTCTCACACACATACACACACCTACACACAGACAGTTACAAGCTCCATGAAAGGGTAAACAAAAGACATGCAGCTCTATTTAACAGATACACAGTCGCACACACGAGCAGACACACGGTAATTGGCTTCAGTCCAAACAGCCACAGTCTGACATACTGCATGTGTAGACACTGTGGGCCACTGGGGGGTATCTCAGCAAGAGGGGCAATGAGTTCATGTCAGTGTGAACAGCAGTGAACTAGTAATAGACCACATAAATCATTATGTCAAAGCAGGGAACATGTCCAATAATCTATACCTCATATATGATGATTTTTTTTTTTTATCTTACTCAGTTCTGAGGATTAGGGTAAGGTAATCACAATCCAAGGATGGCTGAGACATGGAAGCACTCTAACATGTCCTGAAGCTACCATTGGGGATACATCCTTGCAAAAACTAGCCAAATTGATAGATGACCAATGACTCATTGTTGCTCCTTAAAGTCGATGGCGAGGGTGTCACAGCACAGTTTGTCAGATCAGAGAAGAAAGTTTTATTAACCATCCAGCATGATTCAAAATATCGACAGGTTTATGAAATTAGATGTCAAAATGGGGTAAAAATAAGCAGTATTCTCAGCTCTAGGACTGTGGGGTCGTGTTCGCTGAAGGTTCTGAACCCATGCCCACCCACAGGAGCGATCCAGCCTCCCACAACAGTCAAATACTGCAACAACAACGACCTCAACATGGATACTACAGCTAGCAGTCAGTCTAGCAGCATTATTGGAGTCCTGAAGCCCTACAGTACATGTTTGAGCCACCAGAATCTGATCTGGAGTCAGAGGACACTGACTGACCAGTGGTTTGGACTTAGTGGCATATGGCAGTGTAGTCACCCTCTCCTTCCATAATGTACATGACCAAAGACACTTAAAACACTAGAAGCTCTTTATAGTAGTTTAGTGTGGGACAGCTTGATTATAGTCTATCATAGATAATACATTCTGCATATTTGTAAGTTAGAAGTATTGAGGAAAAACTCTCAGTATGCTGGTTATTTATAAAAGCTATCTCCTCCCCTGGAAGAATATTCAGCCTAAACTGCTGATTCATCCATAAAATTTTGATACAGTGCTACCAAGGTCCTTTCACTGAAATCCTCTCAGTAATCTTGAGCGCCTGGAATCTCATTGTTCATCACTATAAAAAGCTTGTGACCATGGACACAACAAACATTACACCCAGTGGACACAAACCTGAACTCTTGCCCTTCCTTCATACATGTGAAGGTGCTCTTCAAAGTTTAGAGAACTCAACGTTTTTTTCTTTAGAGATTAGCAGCATTTGTCTCTAAATGTATTGTTTCAGAGTCTGAATATCAAGTTTTCAGTACACAGGTTTTTCTGAGGACTGATTAACCAAAGTTGGTCCTAAGTGAAGTTAGGAACAATCCATCTGTTAATTTAGCCCATTCTCACCGATGTACTACTGTGAGCTGGAGAAAAAATAAAAGAGAGAGCTCAGGACTCTGCTCCCAAGCCCCTTGGAGAGTGCTGTGACGTGCAGTCCTGACGATAAAGCATAAAGTTGGCAGACTGCAGGTCGGGTTTGGGACATTAAATAACAGATATGTGTCAGGCAGCGTGAATAACAAGTCTAATGTGTACAGGTCTTAAAAACCTTGACCCACACATCACTGTTATTGTTTTCTCTTACGTATTAGTTAACAAGATTAATTAAATGATAAGAGCTGTGTCCTAATTTGTTTAACTGAAACAGAAACATGGTTTAGCATCTTAGTTATTATGTTATTACGTTATTAGTTATTTAAAATGTTTTTAAATCAGTAACCTTTTACCCTTCATGTGAAGCAGTTCCAACAAGAAAAAAATCTCAAGAATGGAATTTCATGCTAGGATTTCTTTTATTTCCAAAGGCCACATTTGAGAAAGAAACAAATCATTAGTATAAAAGCTTGTCAATTTAATTTAATTTAAGTCTTGCTGTTGTAAGACAACACCACAGAGCAACAGCCCAGACTCTCTGAGACGGAACAGGTTATAGCAAACATCCATAAAGAAAAAACAGTTAGTGTGTGTGTATATATGCTAACTGGGTTGCCCTTTGCAGTTTTCTCCTGATGGATGAGAACTTACACCTCATCAGAGACCTCAGCGGGCTGTCCGGCTCAGCTTCTTGTCTGCCATGCTTTTATCAACAAGAACTATTCTTAATCTGATCAAGTGGTGTTTGACAAAGAAGCTGGATTTCATACATGACACAGCTCATCATTAACCCCTGGGCCTGGTCGTCGTGTCAGAGAAATTACCTCTGCTATATAACACATTCATTTGGATGAGTAGATACAACCAGGTGGCCTTGGATATACAGTCATGCTGTGATGATAAGCATGCATTAATACGCCTATATTTAGTATATGTACATTTAAAGGGTGGTAAGCTTGCACATAATGCAGAACTTGCTCTTGGCTGTTTTTCTTGACGCAATCCCTGCTCCTGGAACCTATCAGAACATCTTTGCAGGCAGCCAAAACAGCGGAGAAAAAAAAGCAGGAAAATTCTGTATGTATGACCCATTTTACTTACTACAAAATATATGTGGCCCAACACTGTGACCAGACTCTGTAGATTTACCGATCTGTTGTATCTAGGGAGTGAGACAGCTCTATCCTCTGACATCAGCTACCATAGTAATGACCAGAAAGGTGCCTACTCTCCAAAACATACAGCTGCTCTGCTTCTCAAGAAGAAGTCAGTGTCCCCTAACAATCTAAAATTTAACACTATCCCTGCAGTGACCTCAAAACATATACTATATACCTTGTGTAACCCCAATTTGTGGCCTGCTAGAATGGAAAATTCCCTCACACAGTCAAGAGAAATTGTGTGAACGTTTGGCCTCATTTGAAGCCAGTGACCAGAGCAGTAGGTTGGATGTGGGAAACTGTTTTTCACTTTGCTTTTTGTGGAACTTCATACTGCAATGCATGCTTAGTCTGCTTTGTTGTTACACGAATTGAGAGGCTACTTGCTCGTGTTAATGTTTATGTGAACTGTTTCAAGTGAAGCCTCTGGTTTATTTTTCTCTCTATGCACAGTTTTACTGAAGGTCTGGTTGCAATGCAGAGTTTATGAAACTCCAACTACCATAAAGGATTAGTCTCTTACTGTTTGTCATTCTCCCCCCATAGGAATAAGTGACTTCCAGTCTCTGAAGTTGCACATGCAGTGTAACCTTTAGCACTGCCATTTTTTTTTTTGTTTGTTTTCGTACATGATTCACCTATTCCACTGGTTCTGCCCTCCCATCTTTGAAGAAACTACATTTTACCTTCATACCAAGGCCCAGAGAATCACACACAATCATGACAGAGGAAATCAGGAGTTCAGCTGGTGAGACAGTAACTGCCAAACAGGTATCAGATATGACATTGAGTCGTTAGTGAGTTGTTGACAGTTAGGCATTTTTCAACCAGGAGGAAACAGCAGGCTATTATGACTCGTAAAATTATCGTCTACTTGGGACAGGTTTATTGATCGAAAAGACAACCACGGAATTAAACTCTGATGTGATGAGATTAGATTTAAGCAATTTCATCAAAAACAGAAAGAAAGAAAGGAGACAGACTATAAAAACTTTATCCAGTTTATGTTTGCGTCTGCAAAATCCCTGAAATGAGATTCGGAAATCAAATTATCCACTATCATCAGAGGACATCAACATCCAGAGGAATAATAAATGGGTTTATTCCCAAGGGCACTTAGCAGCAGATTTCTCTTTCTTTAAATGGCAAAAAGAAGAGGCCTTTTACAGGAGTATTATTCTTATTATGACTATAATAACAGACTGACAACTCAATGACAAGATGTCACTTTGTTTACAAAAGATAAACATGAAAATCTGAAATGACACCTCACCTTATTTGTAAGAATTCAGACAATTCTTACAAATTGAAGAATTCAGACAATTCTTATAAATTGTCTTCTAAAAGGACATGTTAACTTATTATACCTACTTTTAGGCCTTTTTCCTTAATCATCCTAGCAAGGTTTCTACAAAGTAGCTCTCACAAAGAGTAGTTATGCTCCTACCTGTGTTTTGGTAAAAACAGAAATAGGACACCAGGGTAAATAGAACAGACTCTGCCCTCCAAGAAAAGCAGCACAAGCTCATTATGCCAACAGGATATACACACCAGGAGGCAGCAGGACAAAGAAAGTAGGCAATTAACTGAGGTGGGGAAAAGGCCAAGAGAAATAGAGAAACTGAAAAAAAGAAAATAAGAACAATATTGGCATAATATATGGCAATATTTAGTTGCAGTGACACATAGAGGGATGGAAGTAAGTATTTAGTATTAACCTGCAGAAACACTATTTCATCATGTGATTGGCTGACTTTAATTTGTATGGGGATCTGAGTATCGTTGTAAAGATACTATGAAACTATGAGGCCAGTGACCTTACATAATAGGTAATCATTAATTATATAAGCCGATGAAAGATGTTTACGATAAGGGATTCATTGTTTAAGCAAAAATTTCTCAAACATGAAGTCTGCTTTTGTCTGTTCTTTAATCTGAATCTTTCTTTGGTTAAAAGGAAATAGACACCTTACCTTAGACCACTATTTTTTGTTTTTTCAGATATGTAAGACACAAAACAACTGTTCAGTTAATTAGGAAAATTACTGTCAGATTAACTGATGGTAACTTGTGCCAAACTTCAAAAGTCATGGCAGGGTGTTCATAGCCTCGCATGCCTCAGTGTTTTTCCCTCGCTTCCCTCTTCTGTGGGGGTGTGATCTCCATTCCTCACTCTGGCTCTCTGGTTCTGGTCTCTCTACACACCTGCCAATTATCCAGCCTCTGCTGGACTCATAGTTCTACTCACGGTTTGTTTATGTGGTACACTTCCTGTTCCTGTTATTTGTGCATTGGTTTAGTTAGCCTGCCTGCCTATATGTGAGATTTAAACCTGTTTTCCAGTCTCAGGATTTTCTGCTTGCCTTTCTGTGTTGCCATCCACCGTCTGTCCAGCGTTTAAGAAGTAAACTATTCCTCGGGTTAGTTTATTTAGATTAACAATATGACTGCTTACAGTGTCTTTTACATGACTACAGACACCCACATATGTGGCTAAATGAGGTGTTGGGGCAAGCTTTTGTGTTTTTCCATACATATATATGAAACATGTCTTAATGCCATTTTTAGACAAGGACAAGAGATTTGTGTCATCCATAAACATAATGTTAAATGTGCACGTTGTCAAGTGTGATGCATTATTACAGTCAAAGTTACATTTAAAGCAACACTGTTGGTTGAACACAATGGTCAAAATGCTCAAATTCCAAATGTCTGTGTGCAAATGATTAGATTCTTGCATGTTTTCAAGCATGAATATTCCCAGAATTGCAGCCAGATTTTTGCCTTGTTTGTACTGTTGCCTCTGTTGTACAGTGTCTCTATGCTGGGATGCTGGAAAAAATGAAGCACAAGCAGCCAGCTGGTCGGATCCTCCCAGGCCTCTGTGGTCAGTTCTGAACCCACATCAGTTGCTCTTCAGCTGGGTGGGGTTTGGGAGATGCTGCCTTGAACTGTTCGGCTGTAGTACACACAAGGCCCGCATTAAAAATGAGTGCTGACTGTCCAGTCTTTTGGTATGTCAAATGGTCACATACTGTACAATTGAAGTACATTACTGTAACTTGTTGCTTAAAGTTTAAAGTCTAAGGGCCCGTTCACACCAGAGCTGTTTGGTCCACTTTGAATGGACCAGAGTTTGTTTCCTTGCATATTCCACGTGTTTGGGCAGGTATGAAAGTGGTGGGTCTCGGTTCGCTTGCAAGTGAACCCTGGTGCGGTTCGCTTACAGTGGGAAATGGAAATGGACTATCCAGAGAACCAAAGAGAGGCGTCTGTGTAACCATAGCAGCACGCCGTAGTTGCTCACTCTCTGCCGTCTTTTTCAGTGCTGCATTCGTCTTGTGTACAGGGCAACATGCTGGGTAGTTAGCTGCCTTGCCTGCTTCTCATACTGGGCAACTTCTTGTGAAAAAAACAATTAGGTTTGAACACCAAAGTGACAACAGGAACCCCAAGACTGCATAAATTTGGTGTTGCTCCATTTTCCTGGACAATTGATGAGCCAGGTTTTCTTCTTCCTCATGCTCATTTCAGGGAATACCGCCCCAAACGAGCTGCTGTTGTAACTACATAACATTGTCCAGGCAGTTTCGTCTGTTTTCAAAAGTGCAGTGTGAAAGTGAACCAAACCAAATGAAAGTATAATATTTTTCAGCATTCCCCATCCAATCGAACTGAGTCCCCCGGGCTATCCTGGTGTGACAGTGCTTTAAATGAAGAACAACCATTAGTTTGTAGTGTCTTTCATTTTTCAAAAATGAAAATCCAACAGCACAAAAATAAAAGCTCATAACTGGGTCTCATTATCCAGCCAGTTGTTATCAAACCCCGTGAGCCAAAAGTTTCTAGTCAACATACAACCCTTAATTTAGCATCCACTGCCCTAGTTCAACATTTTGTTTGATTTCTAAATGTCTTGGCGCCTAAAGTAACTTTTCACATGAAGCCGTCACAATCAAGGAGAACAAGAATGAATCCAGAGGGGGAAAAAGTGTAGGTGATGAAGAGTGATGAGGAAGGATAAAGGGCCCTGAGCAGTTTAACACAGCTTCATGAAAGGAAAACTCATGCCACCATTCAAAAGAACACTTGTCCTTTAAGTGTTTTTGCTGCACAGTAGTTAAATACGATATGGATCATGTTATTGCAATAAACACAGTATCCACAATGCATAATGTGTGAATGTTTATATTTTAGGGGGATAAAAAAAGATCCTGCTGCAGCACTGTGGCTCTTTCAGACAACCGACCAAAATAACTCCTAATTTCCATTTGCAAATGAAAACGGGGGAAAAGAAATAAACTCAGAGACGAGAAAGAAGAGAAAGAGATCGAAACCCTGAAAATAACCTCTGTTACTTTAAATTATGGAAGTAATTTCCACTCTCTGTCCTTTTCTGTTCAATACATTTAATTTCTTTGCTGTGTTTAAAAGAGGAGGAGGAGAAATAGACTAAAAGTAATAACAAAAGCTTGACACACATGAAAGAATAAATGACCTTGCTAAAATTAGATTTTCTCACCCGTTATCTCTCCTTCATTTTGTCCCTTTCCTGCTCTTTCTCTCTGTCTCAGCAGCAGTCACAGTGAAGAAGAAGCCACCATATGTATCATCAAACGAAAAGCTCGCCCTGACGGCGTCAGACGTCGTACAGCTTCAGATGGCGAGCTCTTTACAAGAGAGCGAGCGTTTTCACAGCTTCTTTATGAGTTCGCGTGGGCTGCAATATAAACAGCACCACTCCATTATGTTACCAGCAAGCTCATGAAGGCCCCCTAGTCTGTGATCTTCTACAAACACACCAAACCTACAATGCATGCACACACGTGCTCAAATACTCACTAGCAGATGCATATCACGGATCTCGACTGTGAAATCTGTTACAAAAATAGTCTCTAGATCAGGTTTCATATTATATTTTTCTCAAAGTTTAGTTTTAAAGAGCATCAATGATCATGGTGTGCTCATTACTGCAGACTGGATAGTTTATTCTGGATAATAAATTTGCTGACAACCATTCTGTGCACCAGCATCCTCAAGGGAATGTGCAGTTGCACCTTGACAGTTTGTCTAAGTAAATGAGGATGTACTGAACAAACAAAGACAAGTGGAAAAAACAGTGTCATAAAACTATACAAATGGTCATTGTGTTCAGGAGCATGTGACTTTATGTATGGCCCTTTCTATGCATTACCTAACTTGGTAACTCTTCATCATTGTACTACAAGAATCACTGGCAAACGCAGTGAGAAAACAGCCTACTCTGATTCATTTTTGGTAATTTTATGACAAAAGGCTACGGATCAATGATCAATCAATCAATCAATGAGAAACAGGATGAGATTGCTTTATCACTTTAACATCCATGTCAACTGGAGGTTAACATACATAATCCATCTATTTCCTGTGGCCATGTATCCTTATGAGTAAGGAGCCTATCCCAGCTGGATAACATCAACGTTTGACTAATAAAAACAAACAAAAACAAAGAGGTGTCCATAAGGACCATACAAAACATGAAAAATATGCTTCCTACAACTAAAAACATGTCCTGTTTGACCGTTGCTTTAATTTAATTTCCATCCTGTGGCCTCCATAATGCAGTAAAATATGATTTTGGCACTGAGAAACCTGTGACAAAAACACTTGAATGTATTCCAGTATTTTGTTTAGTGTATCCTACGTTAATCACCATATGGGACTCACTGCAAAGCCTGTTCTATGAACCTCTCAGGCAGTGTTGTGACAGTGTGTGTTTTGTATGTATCACTATCACTTTCATCAAGTTCATGGGTCTAACAAAATCTCAATATTGATCTCAAGATGAAAACACAAATCTACATTTTGTCTTTTATATTATTTTCAAAGTAGAAGAACTATTATTTCATTGTTTGAAGTGTATATTTATGAAGTATTTATTATTGTTACTTACTTACTAGTATTAACTAAGAAAATTTCAAATAGGAGTGTTTATGATATAAAGCATTGTTGTTGACAAAATTTAGGTTAGACTTTGGTTTAGTGTCGACCTGACATTAAAAATGCCAATATAATGGGATGAGCACAGTAATTGGTTAGTGACATAACAAATTTGACTAAACTGATTTGCATGATGTGGCAAAAAGCATGCAGGACAGAAGATGCGCAGAGAGAGAGGTAGGAATAAACTGCTATTGGCTAGAAACTGGAGGGCTACCATGGCTAGGTGCATCGTTCTACAAGTTGTAAATTACACAATTTCATTTTCCATGATCACTTCTCTTTATCAGGGTCACAGGGGACTAGAGTTGATCTCAGCTGACACTGGGTACAAGTCACCAGTTCAAAGGTCTGACACAGAGACAAACAACTATTCACACACATTCACACCTAGAGTCACCAATTAACCTGCATGTCTTTAGACTGTGGGAGAAAGCCACAGTACCTGGAGATAACAGATGCAGACATGAGTCAAATATGCAAACTCCAACAGAATGGTCCCAGCAACAGCCACAAACTCTCCCTGAAAGGCGTGTCGGACCCAGAACCTTCTCCCTGCGCTGCTATATGAGGCGACGGTGTTAACCACTGTTCCGCAAACTTATATTTCATTACTCTCTCTTATTTTGTCATACACTTTCTGCAGCAAAGCAAAGCCCTCCTTTATAGCTATTTGTATTATTTTGCCAACTGATACATAAAGAAGTGTATAAACAATCAAGTCTTAAACAAACATTTTACATGTCAAGGTCTAGTTTGCATCAGGGGAATGAGACAGGAACGTCTTGCCCTCTTTCGCATGGCAGACATTTTGTCATGCCACAGTATGAAAAGCGCAGGTGTAAATAATAAAATTAATGATGGCTGCATTTCATTTAGCTTTAGCTTTGGGATCTTGGTATTGTCACAGTCAGACTGTCATGGCTTACAGGGATACCTGAATAGAATAAAACCATTGTTAATGTCAAAAGAAACACCTGTGCTTTGCCATGTTAAAGTGTCTACTGTGTAAAAAAAGGCCTATGGGGAGCAACTCGAGGCTGCGTGCTAAAGGTGCAGCTAATTGGACCGATAAAAGAGCATGTTGGCATCTGCGTGAGAGAGAGGAGTGGTACTAAATCCTAACTGACCCATTCAAACAGCAACCAGTATTTACTGTTGTTACAGTCAACCTTAAATGTTCAGTATTCAATGAAATTTTATGGTGAAATACAAAAACTCCAATCCTGCTGCTGTTGTTCTTTGTGACATTTGGGATGAAAGGGTGATTGACCAATCAATCATCCTCCATGTCTCAATTCAATTTAGGCCTCTTGTTACATGAACGATATTGCCAAAGCAGTTTATTGCACATTTGCACACTGTCTCTGTATGTTAGTATAAATAAATAATAATAAAAGATAAAAAACTGTTACATCATAAAAAACAGATTTACTGGGGTTCAGTGTGTGTCTGTGAGTGTGCGTTTTTGTGAGGTGCTGGTTGGCTGAAGGGAGTGTGGAGAGTTGCTGTGGGCGGTGATGAGCAGTCACTCAGTTTCCACAGCAACACCCTAACTCAGTCAGTCTCCATGGCAACTGATAACAGCATTAGCTGATTCAGCCTAAGTGAAGGTACATATCTCTTTTCTTTTTCAAAAAGGGCTGTTGATGGGGCAGCGTTTAGCTCAGTTGGTAGAGCAGCCGCCCCATGTGCTCAGTCCTTGGTGCGAAAGCCGAGGGTTCAAATCCAACCTGTGGCTCTTTGCCGCATGTCATTCCCCATCTTGCTCGCTCTACATTCCTGTCGCTCTTCAGCTGTCTCTATCAGAAATAAAGCTTGAAAAGGCCAAAAATATATCTTAAAAAAAATGTTGATGACAATTGGATGTCAGGAGCGGGGACTCCTGCAATACATTAGCAAACAATCCAGTTGCTTTAAAGCCACTGGACCAAATTTGTGGAGATAAAGTGAACAACAACTCATGACTGGAAAAATTTTGGTTAATGTGGTGAAATGTTGAACATAGATTATCAGACTATAATCTTGGATCATTTACAGGCTGTCAATGTAATTGGAACTCTGCTTCAGACTAACTCCAGACTATGTACAGACTGTAAAGATATTAGCAACAGTTAGCTAGACGTATGAGCACTGTCTGTTTGTGGAGTGATTTTGTGTGACAACTTGGAGACTTGGTGACTGTGGAGATTTAAACATTTTGGCCTTGTTTCAAGTCCACTCGCATATTTGCTTTAAAGCTGAACTGAAAACACATTTAGTCATCCCTTTTTAGCAGTCCAAAATAATGTTAAAGCGTTGTCAATGCCTGCACCTAATGGAATTCTATCAAATTAATAAAAAAATAAATATAAATTATTAAAAGTAGACGCAATTAATTCAGTTAGACTTTAACATGCACAATCTTGACACTTTTAAAATTCCCTTCACACTAAGTGAACCTGTCTTTAGAGGGCACGTTGGTGAACATAATAAGGTATTAAAGGACATGGGAAGCCGATGGAGCCGTTGGAGCCTACAACCCAACAAATTCTATGTAACTTCAAATAATCAATAAGCAGTGACCGAAGACACTGAAGCGTAACGTCAACAAATGCAGCAACACCATGAAATATAACCCAATTAGCACAAACACAATCCACATCAGATGAATACAATAACTTGACCTTGGTTTCTGACTTTCCTTGACTCTGGCCACATTTATCATCGCAATGTAAACAAAGAGGAGGGCCTGGGTGGGATGAGGGAGTGAGCTTTAAGGAGGATTGAGGAATGAGCAATGAGGAGGAGGATGTAGCACTGCAAATGGTAAGACACACAAAGACCGGTGACAATAAGAGGAGGATATGAGGTCAATAAGTACATGAATTATGACACGTTTTTGTCCATAGGTCTGGTATGTTTCTTTGTTTGTTGTCAAACAGACTAATCTATGTTGCACAAATATGGTATCAGTATTTTAAATTGTGTCACAGAAGATGGGAGTTTGGTGTTTTATGAATGCCGTCTTCACCTGATGTGTTTCAGCTGTGTTGCTCAGGTATCTGTTTCACCATTTGTCGCATTATTTCATTTAAATCAATAAAAAACAATCAAATGAACAATCCACAATATTCAGTTATATGGCCATATGGTAGTGGAATAAATGGAAATGGTCAGAAAATATAGCACAGCTACTGTATGCCATCATATCATGGCTGCCTTCCAAATCAAAGATGTGAGCACAAAGTGTAACACTCACCTCTACCCTATTAAAAGAGCCAGAGGGGGGGAATGTCTTACAGAGCTCAGATAATTACTGCTGTTTACTTAATTTGGCACCATGTATCTGCATTGTTTTTCCAGCAAAGTCATGAAAAACACCTTACAGTAACTTGGACTGCTTCTACTGCTAATAAAACCGACTCAATACATGTCAACTTGTCAGTCATGGTTGGTTTTCTACTTCTCTTTGCGCATATGCAACATAAATTCACACCACTCTCATTATGGAGCAATAATTATTAATTATCTTCACAACTGGACTACCAGCACCAGGTTGCCATGGAAGCAAAAAGGGGGAGCTTGATGCAACGGCTGAGCAAACACACACACTTGACATACATGAAAAACACAGAGAAGGAATGAGAGGGAGAATGATCATGCTGATCCGAGGCTGTCACTTACAAGCCGTGACTATATGGCAGAGCGCAAACACTGCCTTCCACATTCCTTCACCCCTTATCCCTCCAGCCCTTGCTGCTGAAAACAAGAGAAAGGCAACTAAACCTGGGTGGCACAAGCCACAGCAGAACACTGCGATGAGCAAATCAAAGACAAAGACATGGATTTAATTGCGTTAATGGACTGGAAGCTTCAATTTGTGTGTGTTTGTGTGCATGTGTGAGGATGGTGGGTAGTTTGACATTCTACAGTAATATTAATTGGGACCATTCAGAGTGTACTGGGGCTTAACAGACTACAGCTGACCTTGTCAGCCCTGAATGCAAGCTAGTGGCGGTTAGTCTGGACAGCTGAGGGTATATCTGGGCTATTTGGAGCTAACTGAGTTAAATGTTGTGCAGTTCAATATACTGTATGGGCAGAGCAGGTGAGGTCACAGTCGTGTACGATATTTCAGAATAACCTTTTATACTAAAAGAGCTGGTGACGTTTCATACCGGCAGTACACCACACGGTAAAGAAAGAAAAATATTTGCCAGTGCTTAAACCAGAAAATGAAACAAAACAAAGGGATGGATATCAATTAAGCCCTTTTTAATATGACCAAAATAAGTCTGGGGAAAAAATTAATTTAAAACGACTAGTTAAGACATTAATTAATTAATTAATTAATAAATATTATCTGTTGCATTAATCTGCTTCATTTTGGCTTAGATAATTTAGACATTTATTTTATGACAATTCTTCAATCAAGGGAATCTGTGCCAGAACACATGGCATTCAGATGCCTTATTTTTTGACTACAAAGCTGAATCTGAGAAGAAATGACTTGTTACAGTAAATGTCTGTGCTAGATGTGCTTGTGTCGAGTCATGTCACCAACTCTTTGTATACAGTCTGGCTGATAAATTGTCCGACTCTACTGCATTTGTTTTGCTCGTCAGTGGGATTGTACTGCATGACATCTTCACTGAGAGAGGTATGCGAATGTAAATCAAAACTATTTAGTGTGAAACAACAAGAAAGGACTTTATAGATTTCATTTTAACATCTCACAAAACCACCTCCAATTCTCTTCTTACCTCCATCCTTTTTCCAAATCACCAAATTCTCTGCGAGACATAATCTTCCTGCAATTGCCCATTGTGTGTGCATGTGTGTGTGTGCTCTGCCAGTGCAGTAATCCAGCCCTCTGTTCATTTGGTATAATCCTGTAATTTCCTCCAGCAGTGAGGTTCCCACTCACACTTAATCCTATATAAACTAGCTCTTAATCCTGGTAATCTAATAACCATTGTATTGTTTGTGTTGCACTGTGTGGGGGTTGTTAGCATGCCCTCACTTTTGGCTTCATTGTGTGTTACCCTGTTATAATTTATCATGTATCGTTGCAGGTGATGGAAAGAAGAAAACAGAGGCAGATGGACGACATGGACAGCAGAGCTATAGAAATTAGCTGAGCAAAAGTCCTTAACATTTTTGTGCAACTCTCCCTGAACCAGCCTTGTTCTTGTAACATTAGTCCATTTAGATATTTCTATACATTTTGCTACTCAGTAGCTTCAAAAGGGGAACAAACTTGCTCCATTAATTGCTCCAGTGCAATAAATGTAACGCCTGATTCAACATACACCTACCCTTCACCTGGTGTTTCATTTGAAATTGTTATTGTTGAAACTGCTCTAGCATAGTTCGGGGTTTTATTATTATAATAACGAGTGACAGTAGCTTATTCTACCTTGCTGTTCTGTATAAAAGGTAGGATGAGATGGGACGTCATTATTGTTCTGCCTCTGAGACGGTAGTGGAGGTAAGTAACATAGCTGAATCAAAACACAAAACTGTGGTGGAGCAAAAGAAAGAGAGGCAGAAAATAATGACAAACACAGTTTGTCAGAGAATGAAGACCAAAGTAAAAGTTTCCCAACTGCTGGAAGAGCAACTCCGCGTTTTGCTTCCGTAGCGCAGAGATGCTATCAATCTATCTGGTTCCATGTAAAAAACACAAAGTGAGCATATTGAGGGGATTGTTTATGACACAGTTGCAAGATCTTGTGGTAAAAAGTGCAAGAAAAACGTCTGTAAAGGGACAAGCTCCTGCTGCTTTTATTTTGATCTATTTTCCTATGAAGGGATGGAAAAGGAAGCAGTGTGCGCAATGGGACAATGTAAGAAGCTCCACTCATGGTACATTCATCATTTTTAGGACACACCAGTACCTTCATTCTTTGGTTGGCTGAGTGCACTTCATGAGGCAGTATGCACAGCAGCAACACAATTTCAGTGTCACTTTTTCCGGGAGTTATGAAGGATATTTCTGAGGTGTTGGTTCATGTTATTAACTTTTTTAATCCCAAACTGTGTGTTTGAAAATTCACTGACAAAAGAATCAATTCATTAATGACTCAACATTTTATCATAGAGTAAAAACTTTAAAGTCGAAATGTATAAACCCAATTACTTCAAGGCCAATTAACATCCATTTTGCACTTAGTGTGATAGTTGAATGAACTGATGGTTGTTGGTAAATTCTGCATTCAGGACAAATGGACGCTTTGAGTGACAGGCTGGTGCTGTCATAGTTGGCTGGTTTCAGCAAAGAGGCATCATTCAGCCCGCCTCAGCTCCACCAACGCTTCACGTCCTTACTCATTTTTGTATTAGCTGTGAGCCGGCAGACATGAGCTGCCAAAATGGTGACAGCAAGAGCCACCAAAATGAGCTTCAGAAACCTATGGGTGCTGTTGCAATGCCGTGTTTTATTAACTTATTTTGCAGTTAGACCACATATCAAGGACAAGTACAACTTTTCTTTGTTTACAACAAATTATTTGAGTAGAATTTGTGTTACAATGTCAGCAAGACTTAAATATTTAATGTTAAAATGCTGTGGTGACACAGCTCACTGAACATAAATTGTGCAGTTTGCATACATTTGTTTGACTGAACAGATACTTTAGCATATCTACCAGTGTACCAGAGTACATTATGTGAGGTAATGTGTGATTAAAATAGAGTTTGGCAGAGCAGATGGTCAAAGATTAAAGCCTAAAAGAAGGTAGCTGCTTCCCTTCCTCCTGAAGAGTCAACCCTGTAGTTATTCTAGAGAAGGAAACACATACTCACACACAGAATAATATCTGTGACAATCTTCGATAGTGCCAAGTTGTGACAGTGGATATCTCTGAATAAAGCTCTAAGGTATTTGGGGTAGTACCGAACCTGCTCCAAGTAGGATTTGCTGACAGCCATACTGAATTTATTTGATAGGATCGATTTGTCAAGAATAGAAAAGTCTAGTATAACACATAATGTCACACAGCGTTGAAAAGGGTTCACAAACTACCAGATGCATCATTTAGTCATCTATTCTAATTGACTACCAAGAGATGTTTGTGTTTTGTAGGTACAGCATTCATGTTTCAGTGTCTGCTTTTGTTCTTTGTGTGGGTCTGCAGGTGTGTAGGCATGGGTGTTTATTACGTAACCGAAAGAGGGATGACTTGCCTCCCCAAAGACGAGCGCTGAAAAGATGAAACACAACACTTCAAAACAATATGGGAATCATTCATGTTCCATTGCTGTGTGTAATGTGTACGTTTTTAAGCTCTGATTTCTCACAGATCTCCAACAAGTTCAGAACGACACATCACAAACACTTTACAAAGCATATGGTGACACTTCCAGCAACAGCAGGCGATGAAAAACAAAAAAATCAGACGTCAGCTGTGGCCAAACTGTGACTCAGCATTTAGTCCATTTTCATGCCCTCACTGTGTTTACAAAAATACTAAATTGATTTAGCTCAGTTTAAAAAGACATTAATTTATGTTTCCAGTATACACAGATCACTTTCTCAGGTAACATATATCCTTAAATTAGTAACGTTTCATTAACCCCTCATTGTTAGTTTAGCTAAATGCATCTCTGGTGTGAATAAATTGACTTTTTACATATATAAATATGTAAATTTATACCAGGTTTTATTTTGTATTTTTCTGAATACAGTGCCAGTATCCAAGATGTTTGTTAATGCAGGCTGAGAGAAGGTCATAATGTGCTCTTCACTTGAGTGCTCTCTGTCTGTCTCCTCATTTAGTTGCAAAAGAAAAACGAATATTTTATTCCTCTGCAGAGCCGTCATTCAGCTGTGTCGCAGACCTTGGTGGGCGTCACCATCGGCCTCTGTGCTCCACCAACACAAACCATTAAGAGGAGCAGAATTGAAGACAGAGCAGTAATATTAAAGCATTTCAATGAAGTGATGTGAGACACAGTTATCCCGATGGAGGGTGTAAAACAAACGATGTATATAAACTTAAAATGGTGATGAGTATCAGCATGTACAGTATGTTAGGTGTGCTATTGTTCAGACGGATCGTTGCACTGCAAGCCTGTTTGTCCGACAGCCTGTTATCCTGCAA
Organism: Protonibea diacanthus; assembly: GCA_028641955.1. Taxonomy (NCBI): domain Eukaryota; kingdom Metazoa; phylum Chordata; class Actinopteri; family Sciaenidae; genus Protonibea; species Protonibea diacanthus. Next base: position 16,032,054 of record CM053986.1, on the reverse strand, counting down.
ACAAACGGCCATTGCTCCAAAGATGCTGACACACCCCACACACACACACACCTGTAACCCCATAAAGAGCCTTTGGGAACCTTTTTTTCTTTTTAGCTCTGTCATAGATTATTCCATCTTGATTGACGGGATCTCTCACGTGGCAGCTGCACTCTGCTATCACGTTGTGAGGCCTTTTATCAGTGCATGAATAACTTCTGGTGTAAAGATGAAAGAGGAAAATGTAGAGATGGCTTGGGGGTATTCGTGATATGTGACATATTTATTTTATTTTTAAACCCTTGTGGACATGGAGGTGGTGGGAATTTGAAGGGCACTGGGTGGGAAGATGGCTGTTTCTGGATCATGTATTGATCATCTCAGGGGTTTTGGCTCTCTTATAATGAGCTAGGTGAGACGCAGTATCTGTACTGCTCACACATTCAGTGATACCATGGAGGATTTGATCAACACTGTATCCAGGAATGGAAGTAATGAATTACCACTGCTCATGTTATGTCATTCTTTTGAGTATTTTTGTCAAGTATGTAATTTTACTTTTAGTTAAGTTTGAATTTGAATTGTATCCAAACCTTTCATCTGCATTTTTGTTGCGCTGGGGGCACACAGGTGCCGCAAAGTGCCACCAATTGGGCTGTTCAGACAGAGCTCAGCAGCCAGCTCGCAATCTGCAGCAATAATTTCAGCATCTGTTCTATTTTCCATGCAACTCGAGTCAAAGAAAACCATGACAAAAATTGCTGCAGGAAGCACAGGTTTGTTGGGAGTAATTTAGTGACTGACGATTTGGAGAAACAGAAACTAAACAGACAGGTTAGGCTCTGGCCTGGCTGTCAGTTTGCAGGTTTGGAGAAATGTATACTACATTTTTTATACAGGTTCAAAAACTTGGCAATTCAGATTTAGTAGGCTTTTAACAGACAAAATTCAAGCTATATCTGTATATATCATTTATCAGAGATATTTCCTACATGGATCTCTCCATTCGATTGAGAAAAATCTATGGTTAAAATCTAACAATTTTTTTCTTTTCTTTTATTATATTTTTAACAGCAGTAGTTTTAATGTAGTTGAGTAATATTTCAGTAACATAACAATACTTCTACTTCAGTATAGTTTTTCAATACTTTCCACCACTGACTGTATCATTTTACCAAATAATGATGTCAGTGATAATAGAAATGTGTTATCCAGTTGTCAGTAAGCAAAGTAGGTTCAACAGCGTCATCCAGTTATTAAGAAATGTATGTACTATGCATTTTTTTGTTTTTTTTCCTGCTCTTGCACGGAAACACGGCCCCCAAACCGGGTATGAACCAATTACCAAGATTATAAAAGGGGGTTATGCTATAATGGTATTTCCAGTGCAACTACAATGGCGTTTGATGATAGCAAAACAATCATACACCTGAGGTTTCTCTAACTGGCAAGCCATTTAGCGGTATCTATGCCCACACACTCTTCCATGGAGCTTGTTATAAGCCATTCTACAAGATGCACGAAACCACTCAGTGAAACTGAATTAGATGAAGCGAAATGAAAGAAACTAAATTAGAGATATCAAAGTGAAAGACACTGAGGTTCATTTTTTTCCAAGCACACAAAAACTGTAAATGATACCCACACACGAATATACACTCGAATATACAATATACACACACCCACACACAGACAGAGTGATACCGTACATGAACAATGGTGCACGCACACACACGAGCACACACTGAACCATCACACAGACGCAAGACACATACACACATGCTGTCCTCGAGGAGAGGCAACACAACAGTTAGGTGAGCTGTGACTCACCCTTATGTTTTTCTTGGTTCAGCCCACACATGTTTTTCTATGAGGTCTCAATCTGCGTTGCCATGTACTGCTGGGTGAAGAGAATATGGCTCTAAAGAAATAGTTACATCCTAGACATCAGACTGCTGCCAAAAATAAATTCACCATTCAAACTTCTTGTTGCATCTTTTATTTATTTATTTATTTGCTTCTCCTCTATACATACTCTGTACGCGCTTCTCAAACAAGCCCTCAAAATTTGCGAGGATTGTCTTGTGCTTGAATGAGACACTCCAACAACACCTGAAGTAATGGCAGCTGTTGTTATCTCTGTCAGCCTGCTACATTTTCAGTCTAGTTTCTAGATTCTAGTAGCAATATTTTCAGGTGCGAGGCCAACCATATGCCCTTAACGAGCTGAAAAAGCTTATGGTGCATCTTTTAAGTGGGTTAATACAGATGAGAACATGTTTTCATTCATCTAAGATGACATGAAAATACTACGTTTACTATATGTTTTTGTTAACTTAGAATTATGTCTATACACAGATATCTGTATATGAATGCAGACTCTGCAGGCAAGAGAAGACAAGATTTTGGCACTGGAATTGTTCTGGTTTCCATTTATAGTGTGACTAGCACTGACAGTCATGTTTGAGCGGGCTTTGGTTGCAAGAGTCCATGTGGGAAGCAAAAGAGGCAGTGACATTGGCCAAAACATGATCTCAGAACCCAGTGACCATCTGCTGATAACCATTTACAATTAATTTGCAATTTGCATTAAATTTTACATTTGCATTCAAATACAGGTATCTGTTTAATAGGATGTCTTTCTCGTCATTTTCGCATATTTAGTTACTAATCGGACATGGCCGAGTTATACAAACTAAACACTGCCTCTAGATAGGGCCTTTTCAAAACGAAGGAGAGGGTGAAGCAAATGCATGCAAAGAAATGCCAGCGCTTCGACCTGTGTACAGGCTAATGTCGAAAGCATGAGGCAGATACAATTCTGAATAATACACTTTTGCGTTGCCAGTTTCTTTTAGGTACCACATCTAATTAGGACTATGAAGGACTAACCCTAAGCCTAACCCTAACCTGCAAAACCGGATGGACTGTTGTATTAGTCTGCATTAGTTTTATCTAGGTGTACCAACTGAGTGCATCTAATGAGAAGGCAATGTGTTTCGAATCTGAAAGTGTACTGTAGTTTCATCACTAAAGGGCCACTTAAGGTTTATAAGTATGCTACAAACAGCAGTGGTCTATCCCAAACTCAGACCTGTCAGGAAGACAGATAGAGTCTGGGTGTTAGGACCGACTCTTGTGGTCTGACTTGACTGATCTCAGCCTCCCACAAACTAAAAGGTCAGCTCACCCAACCCCAAGTGTCCCTCAGGACTAAAAAAATAAATAAATAAATCAAAGCTGAGGAAGGCCCAACAAGACACTTCAAATATGGGGATATCACTGTGCTGTGTAGCGGCTAGAAATCTGTCAGTGGACAAAGTGGATATGCTTTAGCTGCAGGTCAGGTGAGGTCAGCCATACTACTCCTGAACCAAAGCCAAAGCTGGAAATGGTTTGAGTGTGATGGCTCATTCCCTGACAGGACTGTCAAATGCACAACAACTGAGGTCAGTGTTTTTAACGCTAACAGACATCTACGACTTGCCCTTTTTATGTGATGAGGCAAAATCTGTAAGCTTTTCATTTTATGGACATGAGATGATTGTAAATGTATTGATTCTGAGTCTCGCAGGTAAAACATGAAATTTGACAGGTATTCTATTCAGTGGAGAAACTGAATTTGGGGGAAAGCATTTAACTGTAATCTAGTATAGGTTGTTTTCATGGTGAGCGGGTTGCTCAGTCAAGATATTCAGATAGTATCTGCTGAAGATACTGACTATACCACCTAATGGATGGCCTTCTGTAATTGACCCTGACGTGAGAAAGCACCTACAGGTGTCATTGTGAGTTTATTATTACACAGGCCATGTAGGTATCCTTGGCCCGCTGCCCTCCACAATAAAGCTGAATATAAGCAGCCAGCTAATGTACAATGCCAAGCACTTGAGCAACAACATGCTAGTTTTTTATGGACCCTGTATCCACTTTGTTTTTATTTACTCTCCCTTGGAAAGGGGACGTCAACTACAAGTGGAGCGATAAGAGCGTCAAGAGTGTGATCAGTTTAATTCAATAAATCACAAAGTCAATATAGTCATTTATATGAAAAAATATAACCACTTAAATGAATAAAAGTGTCACATTTTTATAGCATGAGCTTTTAGTTTATTTCTGTACCGAACATCTGCTACTGCTTCCATCTCTCTCAAAATAAACACAAGCATGATGAGATGTGAGAGTTTCCCTAATGGGTTGCCATACTTTAGTGTGCATTGGCAGTTGGCTTGTCTGAAATTGTTCAACTTATAACATGTGTAAGAGACTGGTATGAAATAAATTAAATTTGATAGACAGTATATAGTATGAATACAGTACAGTATATAACAAAACTCACTATTTTTGATAAGCACATAATCATTATTATTCAAGCAAAAATGTTTACATTACCTAATTCCAGTAGGATTATAGTTAACTAAAGAAAATCATGGTCAACTAACATTCTACCTACTCCTCAACCAATCGATTGGTCAATGGAAAAAGATGTTAACTGAATCGGCCACAGAGTGCACTCTACCCGCTAGCTGTTAATCAATACTCATATTGTTACATAAGATTGGCAATCAAATTAATCCCTGCAGTTTGACCATTTCGTTTCATATCAGTACCTTTAAGGCATGTCTATCAAATTAATCGTATCAAATAACACACACATACATCCCAGTGCGGATCGCAGAGCAAAATGGTCTTCTGTACAACACAAATATAACTGCAGCTCCAGAAAAAAGCAACATGAACAGTTACTGGCATCAAACCTACTACTGTCATTATTTAGTTAGTTTCTTATTTAACTGGTCCAACATCACCCCAACCTGTGGGAGTAGCCACTTAGCCACACAACAAGCTAAATCAAAGTTCAACAGCTTGAACAAGAAAATGTATACTTAAACAACATAAAATATGGCAAAACTTACAACTTTCAAGTCTGAAGTTGGATAACAGCTGGTAACATTATCCATCTATTATTGAGCTTGAGCAGTTATCAGTCCGCTGTTAAAAAAAAATGCACAAATTTATCTATTCAGCTCTTCTTCCGCCTCAGGCTGAGGACCAATGTAATGATTTGTGCTGTCTCTTTGACATGGTGTCAATTAGAGCTAAGTAAATGTTAAGTAATTGTTATGTTATGACAAGCAGTCTTCAAGAAGTTGGGCAAGTTCAACATTGTGAAAATGTCCAGTTGAGGCTAGTTGCAGCCCTAGTTGACACCTAAGTGTTATGCATAAAGCAAAGGAGCATCTTCTCATTAGCACAATGACCAATGATCTAATCTCCCAAAAACCTGCATTGCTTTACTTAGGCAGAGATGGAGGAAGCGAGATTGGCAACTAGCTGGCAGACATGCCCGTTGAGTGTTTTGGTGGTGCTGCTGCCAAAGCTATCACACAGCGTCTCTCTTCTTTTACACAAGAGCACTTCTCACATTCTCTGTCTCAAACACAAACACACATGCAGAGAATTACGTCAATCGTTGACTGTGACAAATGAGGGCTGTTTGTGTATATTTTAGTGTGTTTGTGTGTGTGTGTGCTCGGCTGACTAAGTATCTTTGTAGGAATCAGGATTAGGTTGTCTGACTGACACACACGGCTTATGTAAAGCTGACCTACAGTACGTGCCACCACACAAGTGTGAAGTGGCCTGATGCAGTGCTACCTAAGCTGGCACCTTTGCCTTGACTGCTCACCGCTGACTGGACCGAAGGCAATGAAAATAATCAGTTCAGAGAATGTTTCCTTCAGATACCTAGCCAAGAAATGTAGTTCGTAGGTCGTACTTTCAGCCCATTCAATCCTACACATTTTACACATATTGTAAATGTAATTGCGGAGATAGGTATTGGATTGTGAGAGCATTAGTGTGCAACAGTTAGAGTCCATTAGGGCAAGTAACACATGTGGTCCAACAACAAATCCCCAGTTTAACCTAATTATCCAAACAATCTTATCAAGAGCTGAAAACAGTGGTGAAAATCGCATTTACACAAAGTATCCGCTGTCGATGTCCTTTACTGCAGTGGACAGTGTTTAACAGACATTGGTTCATAATATATATATATATTTCATAATAGTTTTCTTTTTGTGTTGAAATCATGTCTTCCAATGTTCCTTTGGGAGCCAATTTCCCCTGCAGGTGGTCTGAAATGTTACCATCAGGTGTCTGACTGCCACCAAGCGCAGCGTCCATCACTTCCTCAGTCCTAGCCTCCCTTCACTGGTCACCAGTCAAATAAACAAACATTAATTCCACTTTCAGGTTCCCTCACTATTCTATCCAATTACTGCTACCCAGTTGCCTCTTGCCAGTGACAACCCAAGGGAGAGTTGACAGTATTGACTATCTTTTGGTTGTTTTTGTATTGAATTTTTTTGACTAATTGTTCACCTTTTTTAAGCGTTGTAAATAACTCCTCCTGGACAATACTCATATTTAAACCACACTAGGCTATGGTGGACACTCACCTCATGCTTAATTTATTGACATAATAAATTAAGTTGAATTAATTTGGTATTGCTCTAAACAGTATGAGCAACGAATAAGAAATAAGAAAACAAGTGTCAGTGAAGTCAGTGATATCTGACTGACATCCAACCTCCTACTGTATCGACCGCACACAACACAGGCAGTGATTCAGCTCAGGTATAGACCACCCATGCGTCACTTTGACATCTGCACAAATACTCAATAAATATTCACTTATTATCAAATCACTTCTTCATATCAGCTTGTAACAAGGAGATTTCACAATGAGTTTCTAAATGTAAAATGATCAAGTGATCCACTTCTCCTCTAAGCCCTTACCAAACCACAATCGGTAAACTCAGCCTGCCTACCTTGTCACTTACACTGTGTTTAACAAAATCTATATCAAGTATTCGGCACTAAAATGAGGCATTTTTATGCTTTAGAGGCTGCAAATTATATCAGATAACAGATATATTAAATAATAAGGCTATGATACTATGTTGAAACACACAGCAAACGATAAGTGCCAAATGTGGTGGATCTCCCAAACATCTGCTCACAGCCTCTCATCTGTCCTTCTTTACAGTCAGGCTGGAAGCATGTAATGGCCGAAAAATCACGTCAGTATACAGCTGAATCTCCTCCTGTGCTGACTGAGCGGATACAGAAGGCAAAAAGTACACCTATAGGTGGAATAATAGAAACCGATTGACTACCAGCCGGATCTTCCAGGGGTATGAGCCCAATCACTCAGCTCTGAGGAGGTCCAAGCTGCTGCTTCATCTTGAATGCATCAGGCATTTAAATGTATCAGCACACACTGCTGGAAAGTGAACACGACAGAGGGAAATCAATAGCCAGCCCCTGTATGCAAATGAGACTGGTAGAGCCTACAAGTGTCTAAGGGATCTATCATGTTCACCTCACGATTTAATATTGAATCAGTATGAAGGCAAATGATCGCAGACTGTTTTAGCTGCATTTGCAGTGCTGGGTTTATCACGAAGAAGGGGTTAAAAATGTAACGATATAATCAGCTTGGGTATGATTTGAAAAAAAAAACACCATGAATGCAACAGCTAAAAATTGTTAATGATGACAATGACAAACACGCACACACATACTGAGGCTTAATTTGTGTGATCAATGTGAGAAGAAGCAGCCAATATGACTCAGCACCTGTATTTGCACACATCTCTCCATCCCTATCTCTTACTAGGAAGCGTTGCTGACATTAGAACCCACCATCATATTTCTATAGGGGCTTGTTCTCAATCATTTTTTTTTCCACAATGACCTCATGTTATAGGTTCCTACAATGTGTTAAAGGATTACTACAGCCTGGTAGTCGTGCACTCCCACCGCAGCAAGGCAAGTTCCCGCAGTGACCGCAATAGGTAGAGCCTTTAGAAGCATAGTGCAGACATTATCCGTCCACAAAACAAGCATTTAAGTGCGTAATTGGACCAATAATGGCTAAGACAGACAGTAGGTGTTACCTACCTCGGAGATTTGCCTCCTTGATCTGTTGCTGAGCTGTGTTTCTATATCAGACTAATTCCGCAACACAATTCGCGTAAACTTGGCTGAAAACAGAGATTAGACAACACAGACTCATAAGAACCAAGACCCAGTTCTGCTGTAGACGAACAATGCGTCCTTTCTCCATCCACACAGAGAGGGGCACCTCATCATTTCAGCTTCAATGCTTGCTGAAATGCTCATTCACTGCCGGGGAAAAAAAGACTCCCTCTGATTGCTAATACCACAAGCTTTTTTTTTTTGTTGAGTCACTGCCATTCATTCACATTCGTTTGGGTTATTACGCTGTTATAGAAATAAAGAAGTCATTTTTTTTTACCTGTTCGGCGCAGCGTCTTTCAGTGCAACTCCCGGTCTGTCGGACACACAGGCTCCGCAGCCTACATTTACCGTAATCCCTCCAGTAGTCACACCCTTGCATTGTTAGCGTGGTCTAGTAATTACGGTGCTGCGCTCCATCCGCCGTCTAGGCAGAATTAACAGAAGTTGTGTACGCTCATTTTAATATGGAGATAATTAGATATATTTCTTTACATATGTCTACACTCTGTTGTATTGCTGTACATGTTATGAAGAACACTGAGGCGAATTTTTGATGTGGGGCCGTTTAAATAAATTATGACTTTAATCCAACATAAATGTAGCTAACGTCAACTAGCTCGTTGCTCACCTCGGCCGCATGTTTTGACTGGTGCCTGTTTAGCTTTATGCTGGTTAATAAACATAAACCGTCGTATTTTAATGAACAAGCTTCACAGTCATTTAATTTTCGACCATGACACTCTTATTATTAGCGTTAGCTTGAGTATACAAATACCAGCCAGAATAGCTAGCCCCTCCATGGACACTTTTCATTTTGTGAAAGTAATTTTAGCGGCTATAACAAAGTTAATGTATTGACAGATCTTACACAGATTTGAGTTTTGTTTGGCTAATGACAGACTATAGTTCTGAGAAGTTGCCTAATGTCCTGGCTATGAATTAGGGAGACAAAAAACACAATGTGGCATGGCTTGTTATAGGCCACAAACCATAAAGAACATTTATATCTTACCTGAACCTCATAACTGACCTCTTTCACAGCAGCCATTTTGACATGATACAGGAGGGTCAACACAGGTGTTTCCAATGATACTAATTAAGGTTCTGTTCCATTTAGTGCAGCAGAGACTTTGCAGTGAGCCAGCATGCACCACAGCAGCACCCTGACTCTGTTTGACCAGAATGGAACTAAAACTTAATTAATATCACTGGTAACACCTGTGTTTATCTACTATTTCATGTCAAAATGGCTGCTGTGAAAAAGGCCTATAGCCTGTTTATCCAATTTTTTTAGTATATAGCTGCTGAAATTTCTCTGCCACGTCATAGAGGTTTATAGTATTGTGTTTAAAATATTCCAAAGCTTTGAAAAAACAATAACAGTAGACCCTCTTTCTGGAAAATTGCGACTACCTTTTCACAAAGAAATAGTCCCTAAAATGTCTATATTGTGGCCACAAGAGTTTAATAAAGATTTTAATTCAGAATGACAGTAAAATAGTTATTCTATAATAAAAATCTTGGAACAATACTCAACAATATTGTTTAATCTAATTATATTGTTGCATTACATTATTCAAAATGTCAAAATGTTCCTGGACATGTAAGAGCACCCTCTGGAGTGCAACCACTGGAGTTACAACAATGTAGAGATAGAACATACCAAGAATATTACTCTTAATTGGTGAGTCCTAATTTGAAGGAATACTATTTATTGACAATATGTCACCAGTTTATCCTGCTAATTTCCTTTACATGTTGTCTGAAGCTGGCTTTTAAAAGTGCAATATGGCCCCCATAGGCTGACTTTGCCTGCCAGCTATCAGCATCAGGCAGATGTGGCTGGGCAGAGTAAGGTGGACCTCCTGCAGGAGAAGTGAGGCACGTGGCTGTCATTTGCTTTTTATGGAGAGGTAAGAAATTCTCTCTCTGGTCACAGCACCTGAGCAACTGGCCAAAGTGTATGTGACATTTTACAAGCACTTTTTCCAATACATGTGCTGCTTTCCATGAACCAAGGACATACATTTAATATCCCCATTAGGGGAATCTTGTTTAATAGAGAATTAAAATTAAGATTTGCCTCTGCAGACATCTGAAGCAATGGAAATTGAAAACTAATCACCCCTACCAACCTCAAATCAGATAATTACTACTTGTAAATGAATTTTTATGTGATTGAGTTTCTAATTCTGGACACCCAGTCTTTCATACCCAGTATAAAGCAACTGACACACATACATGTGAATGAGAAGGATGACCTTGACTACCATCTGCCCATTAGGCCTCCTGGTAGCAGTGCAGGATATTGGAGGAGGATATACATAAGGGATCAAAGTATGAGCTGTTTCACTGGGACTATGGCTCTAAAAAGCAGCGACCTCCATAAATGTTAATCTTCCAAATGACTGAAATGACCTCATATTAGTTTGTCCTTCCAGTATTAGCTTGTATCAATGACATCTTAGTTAAGTACAGTTGGCTTCCAGGGACATTTCACGTGACTGAAATGAAAACCACAGAGCTGCTGACTGCTGAGCTGCATCTCATAATGTGGCCATTTTTAGATTTGCTACATATCTAAAAACATTTCTTATTTCTCTTATTCTCTTTGTTATCTCTTGTTTTCTGTCAGAACACTGGACTCAGTCAGTGGGGGAGTTTTCTGCACCAGTGTCACCCATGTGCCTTGTGCCTGTTACCATTTCAATCAGCAATTGTAAAACTTTAAATGTAACTTTAATGTACCAGCTGGCAAAGTATGACACCTACCACTACAGTATATTTACTGATATTAATGTTTAGTAATAATTTTTCTTTCTTAATAAAAAATACATACTAAAGTGACAGTTTCAACAGGAAAAAAACACAATTAAAATTACATGTAAATCATGTTAAAGTACATAAATATATGTGTGTACTAAAGTCTTTTTTATACAGACTGTTTAAGACAACTGTGAAAATAAATAGCAACAACTACAAACAGTGTACAAACCTGAGACTACAATGGGGCTGTGCTGGTACATATTTCTTTACGTACAGTACCTCTTGTACATTAAAAACCTGAAGGCATAGAAGGAGCTACAGTAGTCAATTCAAACTATTGTGACATGTTACAATACTAACAAAATAAACACCTTTGCTTCAAATCATTAAGGCAACAACATTACATCAAATCACTGAACTGAATGTATAAAATATCCCTAGTCAAGGTTCCCAGGGCACATTTTCTCCACATGGTCCCAGACGTGGGGAGATCTGAAGAAGAAGAAGAATACAAGTATTAATTATCTGAGTTCCAAATGACTAACAAAATTACTGTCTAAACTGACTTATGAACTGGAGTAACACATGACTAAATTATATAATAATTACTAAATTACAAAAACAACTAACTTATTCACATGTATACAAGAAAACTATTTTATTAAACAAATTAAGAATCTAGTGCTACAGCATTTGTATTCACTGTAATTCACTGCTTACATGTTTAAAAAAGTAAGGCACTGCCCTCTCAGCTGCCATCAGGCGTTGTGCTCTTGCTTTGTCCACCAGACGGCACTGTAGCACCAGACGACCGAGCTGGTGAGAGATGGGAGTTGGAGTTCCTTGATGTGGTGGAGGCAGAGCTACACGCTGACCACTCTGGGACTTTTTGTAGGTCACCACGGAACAGTGCTTCTTCGTCATCCTCAACCAAAGGAAACACCCGTTGCTCCCATGGTGTCTGAGGCTGCTGGAGGACAGAGAGTATATAGCGTAAGTGAATGTTTGGCATATTTTAGAGTTTAGTACATATCACTATCACTTTCTATAGACACAAAGATGACCATTTAACACATTTATCAATAAATTAATTATGCAATGAGCCTTAAATTTGCTTCAAATTTCATAAACCTCATACAGAGTGCGTAACCCATAAATTGTGAAATAATGTCCAAACCCATAAACTGTTCTTCCATATCAGTCTCGGCATTGAATTTAAATAGCATCGAAAGTGTGCATGACTCTTACGCCTGTTTAAAATTAAAAAAAAATATATATATATATATATATATATATATATATATATCAAAGGCTGTGCTTTAATCAGGGTTTGTATGGGTGCTGGAGTGCATAAGAAGTGCAAAGCAGTGAAGTAGGATACATTTGTGGTGTGGAGAAGGTTGATTAGGACAGTCTGCTTTAGTGGCAACTCATTCCTTCTCCAATCAAAGCGAAGTGGTACAGAGCAATCATGCAACTGGAGCAGAGTGGAGACAAGTATCTGTGTAGGCTCTCAAGGATCCATCTCAGCTTTATAATTCACACAATATGACTGGGAAAGAGTATTGATTAGTCTGCAAGCCATTTTTGCCACTTTACACTCTTCCTCTTTCTTGTGAAACACAAATAACACATAACACTCATCTTTGACTGGAATGTTGTAGAAAATATCCTTTCGGTCAAATTTAGCTGTTAAAGTGCAAAATGACCATCTGTACTACTGATTATTGCTTTATATTTGTTTTTTTAATTATATTCATACTATTACCATATGACATGTGGCCATAAAGACAGATATAATATAAAACAGCTAATAGAAACTTCTCTCCTGTGGGATCTGGATCATCATACTCAGATACAGGATTTGGGGTTTCAGCTGTGGTGTTTTTGATCTTACCAGCCACTCCTCTGAGCTTTGCTGTTCATCAGTATCCAGCTGAGCACAACTCAACTCCACAGAGCTCTCCTCTCCTGATGTGCACAGCCCGCCCCCACTGCCTGACAACCTGCTGCCAGATCTGGAGTAAAAAAAACAAACATACCTCGTGAAACTTCACTGGGAAATTTCTTAACACTCTACTTTCTCACAGGCTGTATTGACATGCTCAGAGACGAACAAACGAAGTCAGCACAAATAAGTGCAATGCACAGTCAGCACAGACAGTGAGTTCAGGATTTAGGGTGTCAAATGATTCACTCCTTTATCAACTTTGGATAAAAGCTTGAAATATGACACTGCCTGACATTTCAAATGTTTGAAAAATACATTCTCTCCAACCCACCTGACACATGTAAACCTAGCATTTTGGTACCAAGTGATGTAACAATACTCAAATGAAACAGTTACTGTACATCTGTCAGCCTGTGTGTGTGTGTGTGCGTGGGAGTTTCCACCTTTGAGGACGCCTGCAGCATTTTCTTTTTCCCCACGAACCCCAGCGCAATTTCTCTCTCTGCTCTAAGGCCAAGTGTCTCTGGGCGAAGACTTCATCAGTGAGATCCTCTAACTGAAACACATACACAGGAACACAGACACACTAATAAAGATATTTTCTTTACAAAAATAATAAAAGGCTAGTGTGCAAAGAGAAATTATTACCTGCCCCTCTTCATTATCCTCTACCGTCTCTGCCTTCCTGTTCATCTGAGGTGATGTGTCGATCACCCGCCAACTGCAAAGAAATACCCTTATTGATGTGACAGACAATGACGGTGGACAGTGTGCACAGCTTAGGATTGTTTAGGGTTAGCTAACCTTAATAATGTTTAATTACAGTTGTATTATAATTCAGCTATTATTATGCTTAATAAGACATCATGATTCATTTTTTTGAGATATTGAGAACCCACAGAAAATGTTATGCACGGTTAGTCCATTAGGCCATTTTGTCCCATACCTGGGTGTCAGGATGTCTTTGTACTGCAGCTTTTCCACTTTAGCCGCTGACATGGGGATGACAACGTTGTTAATGTTGTACACACTCTCTCCCTGGCGTTTGCGAACAAAGCCCTAGAAATGAAACATGGTCCAAGTTGAACTAAGAGCAACCTGGCACACCAACAATTCAATGTTTACACATTCCAAAACTCTTTTTATTTGATTTTTCATTTCACTTATTTTACTTCAGTCGACTACCACACCCTGTGATCCCAAAAAGAAAACACAGATGCGATGGAGAGTATTCAACACTTGTCTCTGTTGTCCAAGCCTGTATGTCACTCACGTAACATAACAAACACACAAAGTCAATGACGTCAATGATGCCTGGTGCAAAAATCAAATGGCAAAAAAAAAATGTATTCTAGTCTTGTGCTTCGATTAGCCTTTTCGAAATTGATCTTGCTATTTGGACGGCACCTTCAGGGCAGTTCAGTCACTAAAAGGAGGTTTAGGGATGGTGAGAGTTAGTAAGTGTTAGGGGTTTGGGCATTACTGTGTATCAATGAAAGTTCTGTACAAGTTCAAAACTGTGTGTGTTACCTGTGAGGCCTGCTTGCGTGTAACCTGTGTGTAGCTCTCTTCCAGAACTTCATCCGAACTGTCCTCTGTGTCACAGAGCTGGTACAGAACATCTTCCTCATCTGGGTATAACACACACACATATGTTACACCTGTAATTACTACTGGAGCGGAAACTATACACAATTTTTCATGAACTGAATATAACTTTAAGATGGCTGTGTTTACCAGTCCTCAAGAGTCTTAATTGCAGCCATTTAATCACAGATTTACTGTAAACCTGTGAACACACACTTGTGTACACACACCTTCTATCAGCCTGCGAATGTGTCTTCTCTTCCTCTTCCTCTCATTGGCTCTCCTGTGCTGACTCTGAGCAGAGCCTGTCGTCCCGATTGGCGACAGACCCATAACTTTGCTTTTATGATGCCTTGCATGCTGCTTGTATTTGTGACCTGCAATGACACACGCATACACACACACACGAAGGCACACAAAAAACTGAGTTAATACAGTGCAGAAAATTCCTTTCATTCCAATCTACCCTTCAGTTCCTCTGGGATTTTACGCTTTTGTTGAAGTGTACAAAAGCTAATCCTTAACCATTAGTCCCATTATTTTGGCAGTTGACTGCCTCTCAGGTTTCTGCTCCATGCTCACATCACACCAGCAGCTTTACTTTAGGCAAGCACAGTGCAGATAACCTGCAATACAAATGCTAAAAATCTTTTTCTTTTTTTTTGCTTAACTGGGTGAAAAATGCTGAAATCATTTGTACTTAAAGACACTTCCCCTGGGAAATCCACAATGCATTGCATCATTGTGCCGTACTGCAAACACTCTCTATTCTTATACAGTACAAACAGCTACCACAATTAGCTATTCATGAAATCACTCTATTGATCATTATTCTCTGACTGTTTACAGAATCTCTTTCTATTTTAGCTATGATAAGAGGTTAAAAAAAAAAAAACATGTGCTAAGCTGTTATTTAAGGCGACGTTTACAGAACTTGACAGACTGGCGTCTTCTTCTTCTATTGACAAAAGGAGAATAAGATCATTCAAGCTGACAGGAAATCAACAGAGTGGTGGGTGAGTGACGTCTTCATCTATTTCCAGTCTGCCTCCTTTGTGTCTCCTCCTCTGCTGTCTCCCTATTTATACCACATTACTCTTTGTCTCTCTTTACCTCCCCATTGAATTTAACACAAATTCTAAAATCAAACAATCATTGATTGTTTCGGATCATCAATCTACAATGGAGACAACTGAAAGGAAGGAGGGTATGACTAGCAAGAGGTATGACTAGGTACGGTATGAAAGTAGGTACAGAGGTGAATGATACAAGGACGCGTGTTGGCACTGGTGCAATACCAAATGATTTCATCTCTTTCTGCTGCTCAGCATGGATGCCTCATACAGACCCAGTGGGGTATCTGGCATGCTAGGAGCCTTTTACCATGGTACACAGGGAGATAACAAACAGACACAGCGGTTGACTCTGAAGCAGCCATTTTATTCACAGTGGCATTGTTGCCTTTCACTAAATACAACCAAATGGAGAATTGTCTATGCCAGATGAATTGTCAGTTAATTATAATTGTTCAGAAACAATTTGGAAACAATGTCAACTAAAAAGGTCTGTAGATCCATTAAGAGTCAAACTGATATTTACATATTTAAATTAAAATGGAATAATAAAAAACAATAAATTAAGAACAAATTCTTCATATTATTCTGTGCTGTGCTGGTGGGACCAAAGCACCACCACTAAAGTAGATTAATAATTCTAAAAGGTTTTTAGTGGTAAACTGCAGCAACAAGTGTTGACTTTGAATTAACATTAAATTAGCATGGACTTCAAAAACAGAGTGAATCATAAGCCAGCGAGGGCTCCCGTCGCCTGAATGAATAACAACAAGAAGAATGCAGGTGCAGTCTTTTTAATAGCATCTCTGCCTTCCTGTTGAGGACGGCGTCAACACAGCATGTTACAGTCGCTGCTCACAAGCAGCACCTAAACGTGTTGGTTCAGGAAGGTGCTACATGATACAACAATGTTCTAAGGAAAAGCACACACTGTCTGTGTACAAACCAATGTATTCCCATAGAAACTCTATTATTGTGAGAGAGTGACTGTGAATTACAGCAGAGGAGTTTGAATTCTTGCTTTCAGTGACTCGTTGTATGTCTCCCTACTTGATCTCTTTAGTGCATCTGTGAGGCATTGGCGAGCTCTTGGCCTGCCTCGTCGAACAGTTCACCCAAAGAAATCAAACAGCGATTGGTAGGAGTGCTTTTGTTGGTGAGCTCCAAAAATAAGTTTAGAATCAGACTAACAATCCTGTAGCATGAACTGAGCTTAAGCAGAATGTAAGAGAGGAGAGCACCAGAGAGCAGAACAGGGTATGTAATCAATACTGGCAAAGGGCAGGATCTTACTCTTGTGCAGTGGTGTGGAGCTGCGTCTGTTGTAGTGTTCTGGACTGTATGGCTGGATATTAACAACCAAAGGCCTTTGGGACCATTGTTCTCTGGCCAGGGACCTCTTTAAGTGATGGGCCAGTGGAGTGTCTAGAAGAAGAGGACACAATTTTAAGCAAGCTGTCATGAACAAATGAGCAATCTACAATTTCTATATTAAAATTGCTTAGCACAAAACATGAATGTAAGCATGCAATCAACTGCAACAGTGTCAAAGCTACAACATCTATTGTTTTTCATGGAAAAACAAAAGAACTAATTTTGTTCCAGGTGCCAGTTTCAAACAGAGCTCAGGAGAGTCAGGTGTTATGAAAGAACAAGAGCGAGGATTTAATGGAATGATGCCTGGGAACTGCCTTTTATATCTGTAATACAGTACATCATGTGTGGTGTACTGTGCGGAGCTCTTTATTCTTACACTGTACAAACACCTCCACAGTTAACTATTAATTAAGTTACGTCATTCGTCATTATTCTCCATGTCAGCTGCCCATATTTTCCTTCTCCCGCTTGCTTTGACTGTTTACATAATCTCATTCTATTTTAGCTACCATCAGCTATGATAAGAGGTTTGTTGCCATGAAGCCGGGCTGTTATTTTAGGTGATGTTTACAGTACTTGACAGACTTCTTCTTCTTCTGCTATTATCAAAAGGAGAATAAGATCATTCAAACTGACAGGAAATCAGAGTGGTGGGTGACTGATGTCTTCATCAATTTCAGACTGCCTCCTTTGTGTCTCCTCCTTTGCTGTCTCCATACAAAACAGGCCAGGTATATGTCAGGTATAAATCCAAGAAATACTTGTTGTGAACTAAACCTTTCAGAAATGACAAATTTCTCCCAAAACAAAAAATGTTTAGTGTGCTAAAGATTACATTAGCCATGTTATGTAACTATGTTAATGTTTCCCCTACCAAATGAAAGAGACAACACACGGTGAGGTGTGGAGCTGGAGGTCCTGGAGGATGCAGCCTGACTGGAGCTGCAGTCTGGATCAGAGCACAGGACTACAGGATCAAAAGATGAACAGCATGAACAGGAAGACGATAGTGTAGACGTGGAGTTCCCAGAGTCCTGAAGCACAAGAAAGAGAGACAATAAGAGAGAAAGTTATTTTTCACATTATGCTTAACAGTCAATAGAGTTTCTTTAGCTACAGTATTAACTTGGCTTTCTCCTGGAGTTAGAGTGTGAGTCAGGGTTTAAGAAAGCTGCTTAAGCACACTGATTAAAATCATTAAGTCGTTAAAGGGCTTTCTTTATCATCTGGCAATATCACAGCAGCAGTGGTTTGGTTCTGCTTCTTATTATATTGGATTCGCTCTGGACTCAATGCTAAAATAGCAGTGTTCAGGAGAATGTTGGCACTCTAGAAATATTCAGTCCTTGGACATCCAATGGTGAACACATGTTGGCAATCAGTTAAATATTTACACCTTCAGAAGCCACAGAACAACTTAAACATTCATATGAGGTCATCTTTTCTTACCACCTGCCCTGACAAATGGTTCCCGCTTGTTTTCTAAACTCTTGTTTTAGTCTCCATCAACAGCCAATTAAAAATATCTGGCTCTTCAGCGGGTAAATGCTCCATAGTGTTCACCAGCGGGCTGCTAATTTTGTATGTCTGCCAGTGCTGGGTGGGTAACGTGCTGCTTTTTTGACAGTTTGCTTTCAGGAAAACCAAAAGAATGAGATAAAAGATGATTAAATTCTCTGTAGGGCTTTTTGGCATTGCAGAGTTGATTGAGAATTCTCTGTAGGATTGTCGCTAATACACCTAGTGATGATCCATTGTTAACATAAAATAGTGATTAGTGCAGCTATAAGTCAAGACATCACAAGAAACAGTTGTACAATGATCGTGTCTGAATTCCTATTACTAGAACTGCGTGAGTCTAAGCACTTAACCACGTTAACCACACACAACTACCGCTACCTGCTGATTTTACTGATAGTTGTGAGTGTAGCACTGTGTATGTGTAATGTCCCCTGGCTAAATAAAGGCTAGAGCGTTAAAATAACCACCTGCACTTGTTCATTTGAAGCAAATCCAAGAGAAACTACTGTTTAATTAAAAGCCGGTGTCCAGCTTTAAACAATAATCCCTGTTTAATTTGAGGTACTATTTTAGTGATGACATTCCAGCACTGATGGCTGACTAAGAGCACCTGCTGTGAAGCTGCATTTGACATGAATATATGAATATTATTGTAATATTTTTAATAAATTAATGAATATGTTTCATCGGCCTTTCAAGTATTATAAAAAATCCAAAATGGGTCTAGAGTTGGGATTTATAAATCGTGCTTTGTAATTATGTAAATTTGGGCAGCAATACAGTAATGTAAGTGCATTACTGTCTTACACTGTCACATGCTGAACAGAGAGGGGAGAAATACAAATGCCACTACTGTATTTTAGCACTTAGACTGCACATGCACATGGGTAGCACTAATGAACAGACACTAATGTGTCCCAGCGGGGGAACTTAATTTTTTTTAGAAGCAGAGAGAAAGCAGGGGAATTAAGATAAGAGGTGTAAACGAGTAATAATACTAAATGGATGCATTGCAAATGAAACAGTTAATAGTCCCATAATTAAGCATGTTTTGATAGTTGTGTGAATGGTTCAGATGGACAGACAGAAAATGGAGGAGACCGCATGTGGCTTACCCGTGGACTGCTGGGGCTGTTGGTGCTGAAAGTAAACAGTTTGGGCTTGTGGTAGGTGACCAGGGGTCGGGTTCGAGCACACACGCATGACAGATCAGCTTTGAAAAGCCTCTTTGTCCCCAGTCTCCTTCTCTTCCCAGGCACAAAGGCATCATCTCCTCTCTGACCACTGTGGACACAAGATCAGATGAGGTTATGGAAATGTCAGGGATATGATTCATGCTAAGATCACAAGTACTAAAAAAGCAACATTTTCAAGGTTTTGTTGGTCCTGTTGGTACATTCATAAACAAGCAGAATGTTTTTTTGTTTTTTTCAAATCACGTGGCTTTTATCTTTACAGCCAGATGGAGAGAGTTAAAAAGGCAGCAGGAAGGAAAGACATGAAGGGATGATTCAAGTCGGGCCAGATGGTGGGGGTCGACCAGGCTGTTTCACAGGGTTACATTACAAACAGAGAGCATGCTTTCAACCTTGATACCTTAGCCTTTAGGTCTAAACGGGACAATGGACAAACCTTTATCAGCCCAAGTTTCTCTGTTTTGTATTTTATTGCAAACACAGCGAAAATGTTTGTTTAACTTACTTGTACAAACTGTCATCTATTAAATCTATTTATAACTCTTTCATTTCACGGCACCTCAGGTGCATAATACCATCTTGTAGGTGTGACAGAGAGCTACTGCACCAAATTTGTGTGTTTGTATGTGTGTCTACCTTGTAAAGGCCCTCTTGCCCTTCCAGGTTTGTGGTTGTTTTGATAGCGGTGAGAAGCTGAGAGGGGGTATCAGACTGTTGACAATCTGGCTGAGCTGAGCACTCTGCAATTAAAGACACCATACATACAGATACATGTGAGTCTCTGCTATTCTTTATTCTTTTGTTTTTATGATTGACTGTTCACAATAACTGATAACTGAGATTCATTCAGTTGCTTCACTGCAGAGCTTGACGTGGCTCAAATGTGCCCACGGCTGCCCAATGCATACGAAGTGCTGATTTTAAACAGCTCATATCTACATCAAATATTTGTCTACTGTTAATACAGTGTAAAGCTATATATATATATATATATATATAAACACTTTTAAAAGCACAACACACATTGCATGCACCTCTCAGCACAGCTTTTATTGCCATTAGCACAGTCTGTGCTGTGTTAGATTAACAGACGAATCTCAGCATCATCTCAGCCTCTACATCTGGAAGCCTAAAAAAGGTCTTTCCCTATGAGTTGATTAAATACCTGCAGGCTTCATAAAGCAGCAGGAATTTAGCATAATAACACACAGGAACAGCATGCATACCATAATTAATTTGTTTAATCCTCTAAACTTGGCAGTGGAATATATAACATATAACATTACATTAATATAACATTAGAGAAACGTAACCTCCTGCGCATTTCTACACACCAGATTGATAAGCTAACAGATTTAAAAGGATATTCTCCTGACATGGTGTATTAAGTTGGAGATTACTATTCCCCTTGATTCCTGACTCCTCACGTACACCCGTGTGTGTGTGTGTGTGTGTGTGTGTACTAGACCCTCTCTCCTACCTGTCTCTCTATGTTGTGCAGGAGGCGCGTGGGGCTGCAGTGCTCGGTGTCAGCATCAGAGGCTGTGCAGGACAACCCTGCCATCTCTCGCAGCAGGGTCTGCTGAATCTGTCTGTCTGTCAGTGGCTGGGACTCAGCAAGCACCACACCGCCCTTAGACACACACACACACACACAAGCACACACACAGATAACATGAGTTACCCTCACCTACCTTTTACAGGGTGTTTTGGATCCAGTTCAAGGATTTATTATTTACAAGGATAAAGCCCTTTATTGCTGCCTCTTACTTTATCTGTCAACTGCCCTTCATTGAGGTGGCTACAGTGGACGTTTGTCTTACCTTGGTAGAGCGGATGTGCTTGTGGAGCTCGACCAGTTGTTGAATCCGCCCCTCCAGTTTGGCCAGACGCAGCTGCAACCAACTCCATCTGCTGCCCAGCTCCGCTCTCTCTTCTAGCCACCGCCTCTCACAGCTGCTGCTGCTGCTGCTGCTGGCAAGGAGGGGCAGGGTGATGGATGACAGAGAAGGACAGTTACACCCATGTAGAGTGGTATTACAGCACTGTATTGACTTCTGTCCAAGACTTTAAACACTTATATGATCTCACAAGAAGATCATCCCAAACGGTTTGGAATTTGCACGTGAATGTGGCAAAAAAATTTCAAGATATTGGACGCGGCTATAAAAACCGAGCCTGGCCTTTCCAAATCGACCGCTGGAAGTGCCTGAAGAGGTTAGTATGAGGATAACTGGCAGGAAAATGTGTGTTACAAGAGAGAAAAATGACATAAAAAAGGGAGGAGGACATGGACAAACCAAACCATTTAAGAATTCGCACATTTATACTGCGGCGCTGTCGTTGTATGACCCACTTTACACAGCCATGTTGCCATGTGTAAATTGTTTAGCTTGGGGAGGGGGACACAAAAGCTTATCTAGGCCACAGAATAAAACACAGTTGATTTGTGTGGTGTGTATCTGTAGTATGTTTCCATGGCACTAGCCTGTTCAGTTAGCATTTAACTTCTGTGTGTGTGTGTGTGTGTGCGGTTGGCTGGCTTCAGCAGGGCAATAGTTGCTATGGCAGTGCTCTTGGACCTTGGCTAGAGCAGGGGGGGGGGGGGGACTCCCCCGCCTCACACACTGTAATGCAGGACAGAGAAAGGTTAAGCCAGGCAGCGAGCAGCTACTCACAGAGTATTTGACGATACCCTTTGATATTATGAGGTTGTTCCTTTAGCCTGTTACTTCGAATACACAAAATGTTCCGCTTGCCTGATTACAGCTATACCCAGCCTGTGCTCAATATGAAGGAGGACAAATAAAAAAAAATTAGGCCTATGACTGGCTAACAGCTGCTTCTCGGGCCGAGTTTGGCGGAAGGTTTGTAAAGGAGTAGGCGCTCTCTTTCCTTTAGAGACAATGACCAGACCTGGCAGCCCTGCAGCTCTTTCCAACTGTATAATGAGAAAATTCCTGGAATATTTGCCAAGCAATAGGCGAGTCAGGAGGAGAGGACAGGAGAAAGATACCTGTGAGCGTGCATGTTCATAAACCACATTTACACACATACTGTTTTCCATGAAGGTATTAACATTGTTGAATAAAATTTGAGGTCTAGAAACCCGCAGAATTTTTCAAAGGACAAATCCTAGCTGAATGAAAGGCCAGCCCCGGCATGCAGTTCTGAGGTTACGAATTCTCCTTTCTGAATGGTGTTTCTTGGCTCGTGTGGAGGCATTAGTGCTGCTGGGTGTGTCATGTACTGAAACTTTCCAACATGTATCCCTTCACAAATGCTCCCACACAGTATTTTTTAAAATTACAAACATACTGAAAAATGAAAATGAGCAACAGCTGGACATGTGTGAAGAACTGCTGCCAGTGCGGAAAACAGACATATGGTTTCAAATTGAAGTCAAGCCATGTCAAAGCTTTACAAGTTCATGCCTAGAATGTTAAAGGTACAGCTATTCACACTTTTTCCAAAGCAGGGCAATGGCCGGTATCTTCTCCAGCAAGGAGATATCCTCTTGAAGGAGGAACCTGCCATAAAAACTCCCCAGGGGAGGTTTTCTGACAAAGCACACAGCACTGCTCAACAGACTCTTACAAAAGGAAAGCTGACGCATCCAAGATGACTGAAGCTGGCCACAAACACACACTCCACACGTATAAAACACCCTTTCTCATTCCTGTTCTCTGCGCAAATAAAGTGTTGTAAATGGCTCCTGTTTATTGCACTGAGTCAGAAACCAAAAGGAACCAAACAGAAGGGTTGAAGAACAGCAACTAACTGAAGACATAAACAGCGCTGCACTTAAACCACTCCAAAAATAAAGCTCCTGTTGGACTAGGGCCAAGACCAGGATGTTACTCCTCCTGTCCTAACACTGAAACCACGCTGACATCCCCAAGTTGCTGACTAGGAAGTGTATTAACCTGGTGACCTAAGCTTGGTAACATGGCACTAAAAAGAATTAAACTGTCTACAAACAGAGCTCTGGCTCTGGCATTTCCAAATAAAGATGTTGTGCGGGGTGTCTAGTTTCGGCTGTATTTTCAATCAAAAGAGAAGCATTACATCGGCAGGGACGGGTATCTTTTTCTCTGGAATTTGTTCTTGCTGGCTGTTGTTCTCAAAACAAACACTATCTGAGCTCGACCCATTACACTGCCCTTAAAATATCTCTGGCGCTCTGAACACGGCAACGCTCATCCTAAAGAAGGTAAATGCTTCTTTCCGGGATGTCCTGGAGGGCAAGCAACATCATTTACATTTAATCATTTTTATTTCAGTGTCAGGGTCAGTAGTTCAAATCCTGCTCGGGACTTTTATTTGATATCCTTGTTGTCTCTCTTTTTCCTAGTCTCTCTCCCCCAAATGTTTCCTGTCACTCTCTCCTGCCAGCCAGAAAAATGATCTTTAAAAACAACTTCTTTGTTCCACAGAAAGCGTTGTTGTTGTCGTTGCTTGCCAAGAGTGCACATAGATCAAATTTTAGCCTAAGAGCTCTCCTTCTCTGTATGTAATACAGCAATGTTTCCCATTTGTGGAGATCTGTCACAATATTAACCAGACCAGTGTAAAGATATGAGCTAAACTAGCAAAATACTTATCATATTTGTGTGGTATGTGCACAATTTGGCTTATTAGCACCCCAGAAAAATGCACTGCTTACAGGATGTCACAACACATCAACATACAGTCTTCCTCTCATCAGCAAGGAGGACACAAGAAAGACATCGCAACCACGCACACTGGCACACACTTTAATAGTATTTCCTTCACTAGAAAAAGGAGGAGCACGATGGCACAGACTGGCTGGGATGTTACAGGCTTCCTGGCATGGCCTTGTGTTTATTTCCTCGCCTGTGGGTGAAGAGAGCTGGCTAGTGGGTTGAATGGGTTATAACTGCAACATGGAAAGAGACTGCATGTGTGTGTGTGTGTGTGTGTGTGAGTGCATGGCTAAAAAATGTCATCACACTCTCCACAGCTGGGAGGACAAAACATGCACTCATGAAAACCGCACTGTAAATTTCCCCGAGGGCCAAGCAAAATATGCATCTAACATTGCAGAGGCACAGTGGACCTGACTTTCCAAAACATACAGTGTCATTCTGAAAGGTGGATTTCTCGTGTCACCCTTGACATTTGTAGACTTGCGCAATTCAATGCCTCCCTTCTTGTAGTTCACGTAAACTTAACCAAACAATGCTCAATCTTTCCAGTTTACACGTTTGTACCCAGTTCCTTCACCACGTTCGCAGTGTCTTTATTGTCGTGAACTGAAAGGTTGCCTGGAGTGAGAGTCGACCTCTGTGTACTCCCCACTTGTCTGAATTAGAACAAGGCCAGCAGTTCCAGCATGAACCACAACTGGCTTCTGGCAACCAAAATCCTTTTGGCAGCGAGACTACAGTGAAGTTCGTGAAATGGTTTCTTATTGTCTCGTTTTGTTTTGTTTTTTTTTCCATCTCTAACTGTGTGACACTGAGGTGATATGATTCACATCAACTTGATAAGCCAAAATTGGTTCAGGGGATTTCTAAAAGTCTCCCGCTTGGAGCTTGTTTATTTAGCTGCAATATCCAGCTGTGACAGCCACATACACACTGCGGCTCTTAAAAATGCACAGAGTTCAAAATAAGAAACAGACCTTAAATTCTAGGCAACCCACAAGTCAAGACAGAAGGGAACTGCTCTTATAATCTGCTTGTAAAAAAGAAGCCTTCCCTGTTGTATGTGTGGAAAATGTGGTTTCGAACAAGGAACACACTAAACAAATAACCGTTTATAAAGAAATACAGAATTTGGTTGTGAATTGAATAGCTTCTCATTATATTTGAACGACCCATCCTGTACATTTGTATTTTCAAAAGTATTAAACTTTCTTTCTCTAGAGGCCACCAACAGTGCTTTTGAATTTTAGTCACATGCAGGTACACAGAAACGTCCTCCACTTGTCGAATACTCACAAATGTGAAGTCTTGGTTTTTCTGTGACTCTTATCATCCTCGACTTCCTCATCTGAGCTGCTGCTGGCCGTGGCATCAGAGTCTAAAGCCTCCTGCAGGCCTCTCAGCACTGCCTGGCTGGAGCAGCTGAACTCTCTGAGCTCTGTGAAGGAAGACGAGGCCGTGGGCGACTCCAGCCAAGAAAAATGGGGTTTATGGCCCACTTGTGGAGGTAGTATGGCAGGATGTACGTCGTCCAGGCTGTCAAAAGAAACATCCCCAAGTTGGCCGTGCCTTTTCAGCCCTTCCAGCTGCTGGTTGCAGTGTAACAAAGCGTGCTCAACAAGGAGGGCTTGTAGTCTCCGCTGCAGCCTCTGGGCTCGGCCGTGCAGCCTTGCCTGCCTAAAGTGCCGCTCCTTCACAGCTTCTTCCAGCATAGCTCTGGGTGCCAGCTGGTCAGAGTTCACCCTGCCACTGCAAGGCTGCACCAAAGGTGGAGGAGGACAGCCCGTGCCAGCGACTTTCTCCTGTGTCAGTTTAGGCGGGGCTGCAAAGATAGGAGTGCAGCCCTGGTGCTTTATCTCCCCGTGGGAATATGAAGGAGGAACAATGGTCAGGGTAAGAGGGGAGTGATGCACATCACCACCATCTGGCCCACATTCAGGAGCAGCACTATGCCCATGCAGCAGGCGAGCCTCTTGGCTATTGTGCTCAGAGCCAGGGACTAAAAACATGTCTGGTACACCTGGGAAGACGGAGGCCACCTGATGAAAATCTCTCAGATCTTCACCGAAGGAAAAGAGGTTAAGGAGAGAAGTGGGGCTGGGGACGAGCACCGTCTCATACTGGCTGGCAGACGCCTGCGGGCACGGAGAGAGCACAGAGTTGGTGGGGACGTCCAAGGAGGGAAACGAGGAAAGATTCAGCCACATCTTCTGGAGGTCGCCGTCATCTATCGATCTGAGCTGAAAGTCCAGATCAGTGCTGTGCATGGCTCTCCCATCTGAGTCCATTCTGACGGAGGCAGGAGGTGAGGACAAGTGGATACCATGGCCATCTTTGAGGGTTTTGGTCAGGGCAGGAGCCATACCAGTTTCTGAATCACTAACGCTCTAGGTAGCCAGGGGGAAATCACCTAAGAGTAAAAGAAATAATTAGAAATAATTAGCAAAATTTTAAAAAAAAAATCACTAGAGGAGACAAAGTACAGTGATTTAATGATAGGAAAAAAACAGACTCAACACATGCAGAGCAGCTGCCAGCAAATAAACATGTACATAAACGTCCAGCATCTGCCTTTTTACGGTTAAACTGGATGTGGGAGCCTCGACTGGTGAATAACAACAATAATAATCCTCTCTGTGCCCTTTATCGGACGCATATTTTAGCGATGACACGCATATTTGGGAGGTTAAAACTGCTCGTTTTTTCCCCGATGCACACCTTATTTGGGTTCCCGCTGGTTTACCCGTTAACGATCGTTAACTAACAGGTTAGTCAAACTAACTAACTTGAAAAAGTCACTAGAGGAAGTGCAAATTCCCGATAACAGTGAACAGCCGTGAAGGAGACGTATGGAAGTGATGTGAAACGATGAGCTACAACAACAACAAACAAACAAACAAACAAAGGAAACGAGATGTTTTATAGCAGTGCTGGATACTCTGTAATCACAGGTTAGTGTTAAATAAACAACATGACATTTTCAGTCACTTAAACTGTCTAAATGTAAGAGCTACCGTTAGCTAAACTGTCTCTAATAACGGACGTTACACCGTTAACCGAAAGTCTTACTTACCTGACCAGGAGGTAAACCGCAGCATCGTTTATTCAAGTAAGATTTATACGTCTTAAAATGGCATTAAATCTCCCTTTTTTTCTTTTGCTGTTATCTTCGGCATTAAAAGCAGCTCTCGCTGGTTTAACTAGTTATCCAGCGGTGCTGTTTATGTCGCCCGTAAGTATCGATAAATCTCTCCTTCACACTGACACCGTGCCTCCGTCTCCTTCACCCGTCAACTGCCGAGAGAGGACGAACACAGCCGAGCGAGGAGGGGCAGGACCGCGCTCATGACGCCTTCAAGACCTGCTCACAAGCTCGGATTTATCAAGACTCAAGGTGAAATTATTTATTTATTTGTTTGTTTGTTTGTTTGTAAAGTAAATATGATTTATTAAAGTAAATTCATAACGTTTGACTGTATCTGAATGTATTTTTTTTTCTAATTTGTTTGACATATAGGTGAGGGGTATACTGCATTCACCACAAAACAGAGAGCATCACAATTTATCACTTTTAATAACATAAAAGTCCAAAATACAAAAAAAAAATCGAAATAGAACATGAAAAAAATGTGTAAGTCTTCTATACATTGCACAAGTGACAAGGTACATACAAGTATTGAGAAGCATCACATAATTACATGAACATTATTTCGCAATTATATAAAAATGACCACATTACTACATGTCAGAATTATATCAAAATGTATCCCATGATTATATCGAGAATGATCTCATAATTGCAAGTAAATCATTTCAGAATTCTAACATCTGGATTATATTATTTTGAGATCCTTGCAATTACAGGTTAACAATAATTACAGGTGTATAATTAAAAGATCTCCATCTCAAAATTGCAGATATCATTATCACAAAATGAAGAGCTCATACATATAAGATCAGATACATGATTAATTATACCTATGCAATAATAATGCAATATTATGTGAGAATTAATTACAGGATCTGGATCTTGTAA
This sequence comes from Protonibea diacanthus, assembly GCA_028641955.1. NCBI lineage: Eukaryota > Metazoa > Chordata > Actinopteri > Sciaenidae > Protonibea > Protonibea diacanthus. Next base: position 16,003,846 of record CM053986.1, on the reverse strand, counting down.
TTAATTGACGTCCTCTTAGCTTTAAACATAGAGATGATCATAATTATGGTTTTGTTAGTACAAGATGTTGATCTTTATATTAGGAGCTAGTTTTACTGTATATGAATGGGAGATTTTGATTTGTATGACATGCAGTAGTTTTCTCATAATTAGGAGTCATCATAATTTTCTTTCATTCATGACTCCTCATAATGTGAGCCTACGACATGGAGTCTGAAAACTCAAAAAGTAGATTTAAAGGCTGACGATGGGCCAACGACCTGAGTCCAAGTGACAAAAGTCCAGTCGTGACAGGGATAGCAAAATAACAAAAAATAATATGTAGAATGTTAGAAAACGATATACATAGACATCATTTAAACTACAAAGAATTAAGAGGATACATGTGATGTTAATATTCACATTTTAATAATAAATATATTGTAAGTTTAACTACTAAACATGCAATGGTACTACTTATAAATTACAACAACAACCATATAAAGCAATAAAATACACTACTTATGGTAGTGCCACTTATGGTAGTTATAGTGTAACAGTTTTGTACAATTCAGAAACTTTCTGAGCGTTCTGTATTCTATAATGCTATTTCTTTTTGTGTGTTCAATATTTCCGACAGATCGTGAAGGTAACATCTTAAAGCGTTTGACCTCTTTGCAAATCAACAGTGGAGGAGAGAATGTTCAGGTCCTTTCAGTAACAAAAAGAGAAACATCAGACGGTAAAAATACTCATCTACTACATTAAGACAATGCATTCAAAAGTAACTTTAGTTAAAGTACTTTATATTCGCAAAATGTTACATTTACAATGTTGAAATCAGTGTTAATCTGTTATAAAATTTGATCAGTTATTAATTATGTATTAATTTACTTTCTTTACTTTACTTTAATTTACTTTACTGTTTATTTTTTTTACTATTTTATTTATTTCTCTGCCTCCTCACACATACCTGCACATTTCTCTAATCACAGTATATGCTGATATTTACGGACACAACGCACCTACATACAAGCACACAAACTCATACAGTACTCCCCCTAACAAAATAACGAGGAAACATTTTCACATTGAACCCACATACATCTAACAAATGATTATATTGTTATGTTATAGTGTGTTGTTGTTGTTGTTTTTACAACCGAAGAATTCCTGATATATACCTCCTGATATATGGCTTTCAATCTTCAGGGACAGTGTTGTCAGTTTAATCAGTAATAGCCTTCTGTTTATAACAGAATAACCTTCGTAATAACCTTCGCCTTCTGTTTGGAGCTTCAGTATCATCCTCCTTGTTCAGACTGTGTTTTAGAAGCTTTGCACCACTGAGTTGCTTTAAGCCAGATGTCTACTGCTCTCTTCCTGAATACACCCTGACCAGCTCCCAGGTTTAACGTAGTACCTGCCATGTACAAGTTGAAGACAGAGTAATGGATACATGGACTGACGCTCGTGGATGAAAAGGACTTGTACATATTCCATGTAGCACAGATTATATACAGGATTACCTGTAGGATGCCAGTGGCTGTGACCCTCACCTGATTTCTGAACACTAGGCAAGAGAGAGGCGGTCCATTTGCCATCATACGACGCATGTGTCTGCACAGGTACACAACAGTGGAGCCACTGGACATCAACACAACATAGAGACAAACACAGTAGCGGAAATTGGCTACATGAGACAGAAGGATGTTTAAGTTTTCCAGACATTCATCGTCTTCATGGGTGTCGCGATCCATTGTCAAATTGTAATTATCATGACAATTATTTCTCTCTAAAATCCAGATGGTAACTTCAAACAAACTGTAAATTCTCTCAAGAAGCCAACTGCAGTAGATGATCGGTTTGATATTCTTCTTAATCCAGATGAAGAGGGCTCTCTGGGCAGGTACAATCTGGGTATAGTAGAAGAAGTTCAGCCAAACAGAGGAGGCCATACTAGCAGACAAACTCATGGTCACCACCAGAAGTGAGATCTCAGCAGTCTTGTTGGTTTCAGCTTGTATCCCGTAAGAGGACAGGATAAAACTAGCCATCAGGTAAACCATTGTACTACAAATCAAGGATGCCAGGAGAAGCTTCAGAGGTTGCTTGATCCTTTCGCCGTCAAGTGGACAGACCATGCAAAAGATGAAAAAGAAATTAGTCATGAAAGTGAGAATAAGAAGAGGTCCATTAACAAGGACACATATTAAATAGTTTGTCTTCGCACTGTTCGCTGTTTCCATTTTGGTCCTCTTCCCATGTAGTGCTCTTACAAATAAAACCAGTGAGGCACAATGCAGTGTAACAAATCTGAGGCATTTGCATTTCATGCAAATCAAAATATGTAAATGAAGCATATTACTGTGAAATCACCTACAAAAAGTAACATAGACAATAAGTATCAAGTTGTCGTAGCCTTGGCCCAGCGAACCCAGATGTGGCAGGAATAGCAAAAAACAGACCCAAAAGACAGGTTTTTTAGTTATAGCTTAATCATTTTATTATTTAAAAGACAAAGAATGAGGAGGTGAAATATGGATAACACATGTAACCAAGGCTTAGATACATCTTAGATGTCAATACTCCCAACAGAAATAAAGATAACATCTTGTGTTTGATCTCAGTCATCAACAAAAGGTAAAATGACAAAAAGGTCTTATTGTCATAAGCGCAATTTAAACATTTGCCACATGGTGTATAACACACTAGAATGTAGTTGTAAGTAGATATACGGACATGTGTTTATAAACGTGAAGTATTTGTCACCAACTCTCGAATGACTCTGTAATGATTTTACATTATAATTCATTATTTGTTTGTTAATACACCAACCTCTGCTTGTTGAGGTTGTTGACCAATAGATGAAAATACATTATAGTGTGCTATAAACAATTTATTACAGGCTTATATACTGTTTATGAATGGAGTTAAAGTGTTATTGACATTCATCTTGGCAATAACTTCCTGGAGGCAACTGTACTTTCACTGTACCGCGTTTTTCAAGAATTTAACAGCAAAATAAGTCTGTACATTTCAGAAAGACCATGACCCACGCAGCTCCTTTAGAAGGGAGGGGGCAGTAAGTAATTAACTCATTTGGAACTGACAGACTCTTTCAGATATACAGTACACTGCATATCTGAACAGAACTCAGGAATAAACACACATTTTAATATCATCACACATTTTATTTTAAAATATTAGCTGAATCTTCCATCTACTGAATTCAGAATTGATGCACATGGAAAGCAGAGATCAAATCGTTTACAGAGCTGAAGACACAATGAATATTAACTCGGTATCATTTTCACCTAAATAACAATACAACATAATCTCTCGTACACATACACATGTAAATAGACTTCTACTGCACATACAGTATTTAATTTGAGTAAACAAAAAAGCTTTAAATAAAATGAGAAACAAAAAAACACATACAACGCACTTTTGTTGCAAGAAAAGTCAACGTGAGGAAACAGTTCTGCTTCCAAACACCTTGTCATGGTTTGTATTTGGAGAAAATGTACAAAGGTTTCTTTTCCCAGTGTTCTTGGTTTTGGCTACAGATAAATTGCGCTGATACCAAAGCAAATCTACATTTAAGGTTTTATCTTTAAAACATGGAAGTAGTTATTATATCTGAGCTTCTACATTCATATTATAATCTTCAGAGGCTGCTTGCATTTATGATTTATAATAATGATTATGATAAACAGGGTTGGAAAGGAGCAGTACACACTCCACAGAGCACAGAGCAAATACAAGACTACCTGTGGGATGCCGGTGACGGTGACCCTCAACTGATTTCTGAACAGTGGGCAGAAGAGGAGCTACGTGTCTGCACAGGTAAACATCAGTAGAACTACTGGACCTCATCATAACACACACAGACGGATAAAGTTAGCCAGTCCATCCTCATTTTTGACTCTGACACAGCTGGTCTGTTTGCACTATTAAAAGCTGCAGATCAATCAACATGCTTCAGTCCTTTTGTCCCTCCGTGGTTTTCTGTCCTTGTTCTGAGAAGCACCTGATTCGACTGCGTGTTGCCGGTGTAGATGTGCAGACAACTCCCTTTCATCCATCTTCAATTATTGTCCATTCACAGCGTCTTATTGTTGGTTCACGGTGTCTTCTTACAGGCAAAACCTGTGACAAAAGTAAAGAACTGTGAAATCACATAGAAATAGGTACACACATTTTTTCTCATTGTATTGATTTCTTTTACATCACAATTATTTGCTATTTTATTGGATTTAAAAGGGATATTTATATTAATTTCGCTACTCCAAAAGCCATAACATTTCCTAAAATTCACCTGAAGTCAACTGGCTGGAGTGCACTTTCACATCATTTTTTACCATGCCAACACCACACACTTTGAGTGCCTTCCAGGTATCGGCTGCCCTTTGCCTGAATGTACTCTGACCGATGCCCAAGTTGACCGTGGTGGCAGATATGTACACGGAGGAGGCCGTGATGCATACCCAAACACCAAAATAAAAGTGTTTGGAGTACATGTAGACCATTCCTTCAAAATAATAGAAAGTGCCATAAAGGATGAAGAACACTCCTTGAGAAATCCCAGTGAAGGTGACTCGCTTCTGACTTTGAATCCTTGGGGTGGAGAAGGAGCGGCCACCCTGTGCCATGCTCCTTATGTGTCTCTACAGATAGCAGACCATGGAAAAGCTAGAAAATGTCATTACACACAGACAGAACAACACATACACCTTGGCAAGGGTGAAAGTAAAATCATTTAAATAGTTTAGTTTAGTATGATAGTCAGACATTTTTGTCCATGTGCCATTGATAGCAGTGAAACTAAATGGAGATATCGCATTTGCAATAGTCACAGCACCTTTGAACCAAAAGAACATCCTGTCCAGAAACAAAATCACATAGATGACAGACCTGACATTCCTCTTTACCCAGATCAAAAGAGCTTGCTGTGAAGGAACAATCTGGACGTAGTAGTAGAAGTTCAGCCAAACAGAATATGTCATGCTAGTATGCACATAGTACAGCAAAATAATCCAAGACACAAAAACCACTTCAAAGCTACTCTGTGCCTTAAACAAAACGTACACTAAAGCCAAAGTGACAGAATACATAGTTGAGCACCAGACAAGAAATCCCAGGAGCATCTTTAAAGGCTGCTTCAGTCTTTGTCTGTCGCATGGTGGAAAGATCAGGCAACATGCATAGAAGATGTTTGCAGTGAGGTTGAAGAAGATGAGAGGGCCGTTGATTAATATGAAAGTTTTGTCACCCAGATCAATGAAGTGATGCTCCATTGTTGGTTTAAAAAAAAGTCAAAATATCAAAAGGTTGTTGTGCCTCTGTGTGTGTTGCTCAGGTCTTTTGAGCCTTAGACTGTAAGAGACCTTATAGGAAACCAGGAACCAAATGTAAATAGACCAAAAATCATCATTTATGTAAACAACTGTACCCACAAAGGAAGGAATATCAATGTAGCATATGTGCACCTTACGTGACAACAGCACTACACAGTATTTGCACTTACAATAAGTCTACAACATAATTATATCCAACAATAGTGTTCAATGAGAAAGATCAATAACACTGTCTGTCCATTAAGCACAGCATACAAGCATATGACCAGGCATAAAAACTGGAAGCAGGAGAAAGCTAGCCTAACCACAAACAACAACACTGACAACAAAGGCCATCACTTTGTGTCTTACTCCTTACAAGTAAACACAGGCAGAGGAAATAATGGCTATTGCTAATGTCACTGAAAAGTGATGCAAACACAGGAAATGAAACAGAAAAACTTAGCTTGGTTGTGACAGTTGTCGGTGCAGTTTTCGAGGTCTGTGTACTGTAATGGCTGACAACAGAAGTGACAACTGTTTAATTCATATTTTCGTCAGGACTGGATTTATTTCTGGCATTCAGACCCAAGGAAAATCTTGTTTATCATTGCATAATTTTGAGTTTTTTGGACTCAAAATTATGCAATGATAAACTAAATTTTACTCATGTATTTGCATGTTTCATTTCATAATGTGGATAGTGTATACTACATTTGAAATGTTTTCCCTGTACCTTAACACCATATTTATATATACTATATTTTTGGTATATATGGTAAATATATATGAAAGGGGGGAAAATCCCTTAAAAATATGTATCAATAAAGGTTTTGAAGTATGACAATAATCTGTATACAATAAAACAGTAACATTTCATGTCATATTTTACGGTCTTTTCCTGTCATGGTTTGACAGTTTGACAGTGGATGTTATTGATCTTCTCTTCAAACTCCAAACGAAACAAAACATATAGGCATTTCTGAAAATGTTGAATGATTACTTTTACTCTGCCTTCTTTCTACAGCTTCAAAGTATGTTAGGTCACAGCATACAAATATGTAGGTTGTATGGTTTTGATGTAATTTTACCCAAATATAGTGGTGAGCCATAATATTGCATACATCACCCTACAGGAAAGTAACTTCATCAGACCGCAGTACATGTAAAAAACTTCCTCCACAAAGGAGGAAATATTCATATAGAATATATTTGTCTTACAAATCGAGGGTGCATTTTTGCATCTCATGGAAGGTCTCCTTTTTAAACTGATGTTATGACAAACTGGCAATAGAATTGCTTAATACACAAAATGTATATGGAAATGTTGAATTTAAGTTTGACAAAAAACAAATCTTATATCTGTTTATTTTATCTATTTATCTATCTATGTTTATCTTTATCTATGTGTATGTATATTTTAAATGTTATGTGGTGCTAAAATCATATACTGTATATATAAAAATATACAATATATATATATATAATAGATGTTGTTTGAATAATTTAATTGTATATAAACTCTATGAATTCAAGCTCAAATTAAAATAATGTGATTAAAAAAATGTATTTAAAACAACATTTTCATCAGAATGAAGTCGTCGTGGAAAACTGCTTTGCATTTTTTTTTTATTATTATTTAAATAAGCACATCTGACTAAAACGCCAGAATCAATAGATCATATAAACACAAAGAGAGAAAATAATCACATAAAAATAATACTCCATGTCAGAAATAGCAAACTAATTATGATACATCTTTACATTCAAACACTCATTGACAGCTATAATCCTTCTGGTATACAGATAATTATTCCTCACACACATACACACGGCACACAAACACCAATATTTAGAACACACACTCTGTCACACGCAAACACACACATACACACTTAAAGCCACAGGTTTATCCCTCTGAAGTCCGTCAGTGTGTACGCATGAGATGTCAATTATGCTACATGTCCAGAATTTGGACATACAGGGAATAAATAAAGGTTGGCATCAGAATTCAAAGTTGTTCCTCAGTTTTTTTGTTTTGTTTTTGGCATAAAACCAAACTTTGTGCATCTTTCAGTGGTTTGTTATCGTCTTTTTTTTTTTTTTTTTTTATCTAAGAAGAAGCTGATTATTTTCAAATCACAGCAGTGGCACGCACATTTCAGTCATATTTCAGCACTTAACGGACCATTTTAACGTTTTCGCATGCTCCAGTCTATATGCTACACAGTGAACATCGTATCTGCCTCTGTTTATCATTGTGCATTTCCAGGCAGCAACAACATAACTGGCAGATCTGCAAATAATTGTTTTTCCATCACGCAGAGACGTAAATGAGAATCAGCGGCTGGCTGGAAGCTCGCAAAAACACATTAAGCGGTCTTTGCAGCTTAACAGCAGCGATGTGATGTGTTGGGTGGAGTGAGGGAGCTAAAACATGCAAAAACACTGAAATGGTCACACAGTAACACTCAGGAAGCATTTTACTTGCAAAAGTGTGCACTTACATAATATGCACACACACACACACACACACACACACACACACACGCACACATTTAGTTTAGCTAGAAGTAGTCTCTTCTTCGTGAGTCATCACTGATGAAGGAGGGGTTCCACTGGGCCGGGTAGATGCAAGAGTGGCGAGAACCCGGCAGGCCTGTGAACGGATACAGGCCATTTCTCTCCAGGTCTGAGTTACGTAACGCAGGCTGAAAGAAAGCACACAGAGAGTTTATAGGATGTGTTTACAACAACAGTTTCTTCTTGTTGCGTCCAAACACACCAAACAAAGCTTCAGCTTGAACAGTGAAGACAAATGAAGCGAGCGAGAGATGAAATGAAAAGTCAAACTGTGTGACTCCTTACAGAGTAGTAAATGTCAGTCATCTGCAGCAGGTTCTTGGTGCTGCCGTTCTCTTGCATCTCTATGGTCTCCCTGCCCCACTCCATGGATATTCGGTTATTTTTGGCGAAATCTGCATACGGGGACATCTGCAGGTCTCCACTCTTGAAGATGATCTTGTTAATGTCGTTCTTGTCTTTCCTTGAAGATGAAACAATTTCAGAATGTTAAGGGGGGATACTACTGATGAATAGACAGCTAACAGATACCACCATGAACCTTCCCATTATCACACACATTTACATTTTTATGAATTACAAGTTTCTAAAATTTTATATTTAAATACACAAAGAAAGTTCCCATTAAATAATCCATGTGAGCCATGTTTGTAGAATTAAAATGCTATATAATTCAGACTATGAATGATGTATGAGCAAACCCCTCTGTAAAAACAGAATATAGAACAACTTCTTTAGTTTAGTTACATTAAGGCAATAAATTATTATTGTTACAAGTTTTTTTTTTGTGAGTGTAATGCTGGTGAACTGGTTGTTCAAGTTACACTTGTTTTATAGTCTAATCTTGTTTTTTTTTTAAACTTTAACAGATTATTACACAAGTATCAACAGCGACAGCATTCTTACTTGCAACAAGTGACAATGAGAGCGATGACGAGGATGAGGAGCAGAGCGCCCCCAGCAGGTGACACCACGACTGCGATCAGCTTGTAAACTGCAACGTCAAATAAAAGCATATTAAACTGGCGTACTAAACTAGTTTTTAAAACACAGCTTCTGTTGGAACTACATACAGTATGCTATATTTTGCATGTTGAGGGATTTTTAGGGCCACTTACAATTCCCGCAGTTGAATCCTCCAAATCCAAACATGCACCTGAAAAGCAGAAACATAATCTGCAGTGAGAACGTGGTCTTAAATGTTTTAGTGTAACTGGATTCATACTGTGAGGAGAAAAAAAAAAAGAGATGAACTCACGGAACACAAGTGCCGTTTTCCAGCTTGTAGCCATCCCCACATTCTGAAACAAGACGTTTTGTTCCACAGTTATAAAAGAGTTCTAAAGCCAAAATGATTTTGCATATTTCACGTGCAACTGTGTGGCGTCTAAACAGTCAAACACACACACACACACACACACGTGCTCACCTAAGCAGGACTGGTCCTCGGGGTTGTGTTTGTAGTATCCCTGCAGACACTGGCAGTGGGCTGTGCCACTGTCGTCTGTGCAGGTGGAGCGCTCTGTGTCACACTGAGTCTTCTGGGCCACACACAGACTTTCCACTGGAACACAGTGTGGACACAATTAGACAGTCAACATGAGTACCGCATGTTTAGTCCTAGATAGAAGCGCTACTGAGCTCACGTCATTTGCGATTCCCAGGAGAATTATGGTTGTGAAATATAGCAGATGGATGATGAAGCTTTTGAATGATATAATGATGTAACTGTGTGATATTGTCTCAAATGCACCGCTGTACCTTTCACGAGGGGGGGGGCTATTTATGACTAAATTGTGCCCTCTAGTGGCTGTAAACATACTTACAGTAGTAGTAAAGTAGCAAAAACTGTATTTAATTTGTCTATAATTAGAAAAACAAGGTGACAAAACATTGTGATGTTCATTAGACTTACCGTGATAGTCGAGCTGGTGGTGCAGGACCATCCGACAGTGAGCCAATGAGGAGCTGCAGTTGCTGAGAGACATCTGAATGCTGTTGTTGACCTCAGCACTCGTCACATCGGTGGAAATGGAAAACATGTTGACAGCTGAGATACGAAGCCCGTCCTCTCCTCTGCGGGGAGGGGGTCAGAGGTCAGTACAGAGATCTCCACTGACAGCTGAATCATTTAGCCTGGTGCTTTTTTTCTTTTCCTCAGTTTAGTTTTTCGTACTCTGAAACAGACTGTCCAATGTTTTTGTTGAAAACAAGAGAACAGAACGGTCTGTGGATCGCAAGAACTTACTTCTTACTCAGCAGGGTGCGGCTGTAACCTCGAAGGACTGACAGCGAAGCATTGAGCTGAGGTGGAGAAAGGAAGACAGTGTGTGTCAGATGTAATACACATAAGCCTTATGGATTTTTGATCAGAAATGAGGCAATACGGTGATGTGGACCGCCTCTCACCAGCAGAATGAGCTCTCTCTGGATCTCATGCATGGTGGTGCTCTTGAAGAAAACAGGATCATGTGGCTGCTTCTTAATACTAAAAGTTCCCAGAAACGTCTTTGCTGTGGAGATGAAATAAAAAAAACTGTAAGAGCTTTGGGGAAAAGAACTTTGACTTTAAGCTTTGATGTTTTTGTCATCTATGACTGAATTATTGTTAAATGTTTTTTTTTACCTCTGGTGCAGGTGCGTCCATCTTCCAGGTCAAAGCCGAGCGGACATTCACAGCTGAAGGATCCTCTTCTGTTCACACACTTGGACCCAACCGGGCAGGGGTTGTTCTCACATTCATCCATATCTGGACACATGCAGGTGATACAATATTATATATTATATAAGAACCTTCATGGAATCCATAAACCTGGATACTAATCTTAATCCTCAGCGATATAAGAAGAAAAATATTTTTGACTTTTATCGTATATTTTTCTGCTTTGGTATATTGAAACATAATTCCTGTATTGCACATGCTGTAGTGGTAGAGGAGATGAGAAGCTCACCCTGATTGCAGGTCGGTCCTGTCCATGCCTCCTGACACTGGCAGGTGTATTGATGTGTTTTATAGCTTACACACATCCCTCCGTTCATGCAAGGGTTTGACACACATGGGTTTTCTAGAGGTCAGAGAGCAGAGCAGGCATTTCAGTATAAAACAGAGGAACAGTGCAATCATTTGACACACATAGTGGTTTCACACCACCTTCTATTATGTCTCATTGATCTCCTATTGTTAAATATAATGTTATATATAATGTTCACTTTCACACCTTATCTTATGTCGGTATTTTTCTGTTTTTGTGATAGTTGTGCTTTTTTTTTTTTCATTCTCAGTGCAGCACTTTAACCATCAGGTATAAAGATCAGTGTAGTATAATCAGCCTAACAGTCATTAATTTTAAGTTCCAACTACACTAAACTAATAACCAACCTATAAATATAATAATATAAAAAACACTGTTATAGCTATATATAAATATGTCAAAGTAGTAACTGATGTGTTTAGGACTATTGCCAACCTTTAACCCAGCCACTGACATTTTAAGACTGCAGTTTGGTAACGCAAAGTGTCAATAAATGGAAACTGAAAACGTGACGAGCCAAACATAAATTCATGCATTCTGGGGTAAATTTGAGTTTAAATATTTAGGTTTTGCAATTTGCCTTAATCTCCTGGAAAGGTTTGTCATGTAATCTTAGTGTGTATTAGCCTACGCTGCTTTGAAGTTTTTTTTTTGTCTTATAAACTGAATTCCATTTATTTGTCATTTATATTTTGAGCATCTTTGTGCAATTTTATACCTGATAATAAAAGGAACCTTATACAATCTAATTAGACTTTTTCGTGGCATTAATTTTTCAATGTTTGGATGAATTTGAAATATGGGTTGTGTTTTTGAGTCCAGTCCACCTTTTCACAGCTCTGTTATTATCAAATACAACTTTTAAACAATAATCTACAACATTTATACATTTACATAAAACTGTGGCTGGCTGTATGATATAAAATAAATCTGATCCGGTGTGTAAGCAGCTCAAGCTTTTACATCTGCTTTAAACACCAGAATTCAGTGAGATATCAGATAAAATTCTGTGGCATGAACTGATGTATTTTTATATTTACAGTTGGTTACAGTAGAGGGTATCAGCTAGTATGAAGAGCACTAACTAAAAAAAAAGCATGTTAAGAATCGGCAGTTAAAATGAAGGAAGGTTGTAAAGTACTGACCTGGTAGTGGTGGTACCTTGGTGGACCTAAAGTCGGTGGGAGATGTCGTCACCACCACCTCTGTGGTTCCTCTGTCTGTTTGTTTCCCGGTGGTCTGCTGGACCTCTGTACTCTTGGTCGGGGTGCTGTGGGTGTAGGTGGTGGTAATGTGCTGGCTTTGAGATGTGGTGATCCCTAGAGCGCCCGTGCTTGTTTCTACCCGCAGAGTGGTGGTCTTTGTGGGCTTAGCCATCCCAGTTGAAGGCCCCTGGGTTTGGCTGGGTGATACACGGTGAGTTGGGCGCACTGTACTGGTCTGCAGGGCAGTGGTGGGGGACGCGGTGGTGGGGGGCGTAGTGTACAGGATGGTGGCCTCGGTAAGTGACCCTGGAGCAGAGCTGCTAGCAGCGCTAGTGAACCTAGGGGTTGAGGTTGCAGGTAGGGGAGATGGTGTAGTGGTGGCGGTGGTGGTGGTAGTTGGGGGGTTGATGGAGGCAGTGGATTTGAATGTATTTTCCTCTGTTATATGTGATCTGTGAAAGAGAAAATAAACCAATCAAGAGCCATTGTCATGCTTCCAACTTTGGCTAATGAGGCTCAGGACTGATACTGATTCATAGTGAAGGCTTACTTGTCAGCAGGAAGCGCTAGAGCCATAATAATGTCAACCAAATATCTTTCTTTGAATCATTATACTGTTATATATTT